>JAVQJD010061502.1:0-79680 GCA_036023655.1 Nannoperca australis | reverse complement strand
TACTGTTTGTGTGTGTGTGTGTGTGTGTGTGTGTGTGTGTGTGTGTGTGTGTGTGTGTGTGTGTGTGTGTGTGTGTGTGTGTGTGTGTGAGTGTGTGTATCCAAGACCTGGCCTGCAGCTTGTGCATGGCCTCCTCATCCTGCTTGGCCTGCCTCTCATCCTCTAAGGCCTCCTCCAGCCGGTGGTACATGTCCTCCAGCTCCCGGACGCGCTGAAGGTACTGCTCCAGTTCACTGGACTTCTGAGCCACCTGCTCCTCCATCTGCTGGCGCACCTAAATGAATCACACAGCAACAATGTACCAATCAACTATAAATCTTCCCATTTGATACAGTATTGTGACGTTTGCTGTATTATAGCTTCCTCTTCTTCAGCGTATGTGTTGCTGCAATGATGGATTCTTGCTTGAGCAAAGAATAAAGGTTTTCTTAACTTACAAAGGCATCCATCTGTTTAGTAAGATGATGATTAATAAGTCAGTGCATCTGACACTCAGACAAAAGATGACTCAACGTCATGGGATTTTTCATTTTAACTTTTTTTTAGCTTGTGTTTCCTGAAAGGACAGAGCCACAGACGGGTGATGGTGATTTAATAAGAAAATAAAAATGGAATAAAAAGACAGTCTTAGTTTACCAGATTCATTAGTTTGCTTTCTAATCATCTGACAAGACCACAACATATGATGTGTCGCACTTAATCAGCCCACACAATACGCAAAGTTGTGGGAGGCAGGCTCAGGCACAGTGGTTACCATTTTCTCTCTCTCCAGGTCCAGTCGGTAGCGATCCTGCAGGTCGGACTGAGTCTTCTTCCTCCTGTGCTCCTCTGTTGCTGCTTTTGCCGCAGCCTCTTCCATTTTCTGTGAAGCACGAAAGAGGAAAGAGCTGTTACTTCTCTGCTTGACTGGAGGACACAGCAGGCTACAAGGGGAAGTCCTTTGGAGACAAACAGGCCTTAATAAAAAAACCTAGGTTGGTTCAGTGTGTTTTTCTAGGTCAAAATGACCCAAGAAAATTACTCTTTCCTTTTAGTCTCTTATATAATATGTTCCTTAGTAAAACACCAGGGTGGATTTAGCAGAAGATCAAAGTATTCAAAAATGTAAAGATTGGATATTTTTGACATTTGAAAAAAAAGACATCTGGCAGGCAAAAAACAAGAAGTGAGAAGTCATCAACAGTTTGCTGCAGCTCTGAAACAATCGCGTTCATACGTTTGGCCCTCCACAAGACAGGTGTTCCTGATTGATACATGCAATTGTTTGCATAGCAGGTTTTGGTTCCCTTTTTACTGTGAATGTTCTGCTGCATCGTGTTTTTGGTTTCTCTTAAATCAATGGCCATTTAGGTTATTTTAAACCAGAATATGTTAATATAAAAGGAAGTGGACAAAACCCCTTTTCTTACTGGTAATGGAGTTATACCAACCCTCAGGTCAACTGAATAAACTGAATAACCTACTATAGTTCCACATTTATATCTACAACAAAGCAGATATTTTTCTATTTAGCTTTGTTTAATGCTTTTCATTGTAACCTACAGGGATTAAAGCATCAACATCAACATGTATATAGTATTAAGCTTCCCTGCCACAAATACCATACGACATCTTACTATGTTCAGTTTTTAAGACATAAAAGGTGTACTCTGTGTATGTTGCCTATTGCATTGCTATATAATTACAAGATATAGTTTTATTAAGGGTCAAAATGTTTCTTATGTGCTCCGTTTAAATTAAGAAAAACACAATAGAAAAATAAAAAGGAGGTAAGAGCTTCTTATAGCGAGATAAGTTTATTGAAGGCAACATGACTTGACGTGACTTTTGAGTATGACATTTGCGTTGTGCAAATGGTTACTGGACCCAACAAGGCCTAATTCTCAAGGTCCATTTTTAAGGTTTAAGAGTTGAGCATGAAACAGTACCTTCTTCATAGCCTCCAGCTGTCTCTGTTTGTTCTCATTGGCCGCCTGGAGCTGCTTCATCTTCTCTGACAGGTCCTCCTCCTCCACCTGTTGCTTCTGCCGGAGCTCCCTGCGCCTCAGCCGGGCCTCGCGGTGCGGAGACGGCAGCCCCAACCTCAGCAGCTGGACGCAGGTTTGAATAGCTGCCGTGAGATAGGGCGAGACAACAATCTGACTATGGACGCACTGTTGACTCAGTAACTATCACATTTCAAAAATTCAAGAGACAAAGATAAAGAAAATAAATAGCTGATGATGACGAGACTCTTTATGAGGCAGTTGAAAATGATATAATGAGCAGTAAAAAATGACTCCTCAATACCTTGAATCCATTCCTGCCTTTTCTTTTTATCTGATGCACTGATCTCAAAGCTTTTATCAGTGCACTTGATAATAAACAGGCATTTCTTCCCTTCTTTATCTGGCAAAGACTGCAGGAAAGAAAAACATTATAGCACTCTCAGTCACATTATACTACATCTACAAAACCATGAGGGTTTACAAAAAAAATCTGTCAGAAAATGTTCATTATAACGGGAGTCATAATGTTTAGTCAAAACAGTCCAGCAGTATTACTTATATATAATATATTAGATTATATAAATAGATAACAACACATCCTAACATGACCAAAACTACACGGCTGGACTGTTAACCTCCAGACAGCAGTTTCGGTCCAGAATGATGTCGCCTTTCTTCTCCACAAGATCCTCACAGACGTAGTATGACAGTGAGCTGGGTCGAAGGACAAACCAGCGCTCGGTCCAGTTCTTCCTTTTGTGGCCCTTTTTCATCATGTATCCCTTCAAAACAGTGTGGAGGTAAACAAAGAGTCACCTGATTATTCTGCCATAACTGATGTGATACACTACACATATCAAGTTGTGCTACTTGGATAATCAATTAAGAAAAATATATATATAATAATATTTCAATTTGCAAAAACACATTGAATATATATATATATATATACATAACTGCAATTATAATATTATTATTTATCCCCGAGAGTTGGCTGCAAGGTTAGGAAAGCATGCCAAGTACAGTACAGTTTTCATCTGCAGCTACAGTTGTAGCTGCAGATGAAAACTGAGGCAAAGAAAGTTTAATAAGCACTCTCTTATTACTGTGAGTGCACTGTAACAAATGGAGGCGGGTTAGATGCGCCATTTACTTTCAACTCAAGACTTCTGTCTTTTGTGTAAATCAAACTAATCTAACTAATCTAACCTGCTTGAGCACATCCAATATGAGTTCCTGGAAGACCTCATTGATACCCATGGACAGGGTCTGGCGGTTCAAGGTCTTGCCGAAGTAACTCATCCCCAACAGTTCAATCAGCTCCCAGGCCGTCAGGCAGCTTTTCGTGTTAAGCTGCATCTTGTAATCTGCAAACTTCTCCTCACTCCAGCCGCTCCCCATGGCCTCCATCAGCTTTCGCAGTAAGTATTCAATCTAAGGAGATGGGCAGACAAAAGAGCATAAACTCATGTTTGGTAGAGGGAATGGTTAAAGATGTCCTCACTCTTTGTTTGACTGGGCAAGTAAAAAAAAACACAGAAAACAACTGTAAGGATCTTCCTCACCTCTTCAATGATGATGACTAGTGGGTATTTGTCTTCTGACAGAAAGTTGAAAATGCACCAGACTTTGAAAGCATCATCATCTGAGAAGAGCAGGTGTTTAGTGCAGATACTTTTCTTGTAACACAGTGTCCAGCACATCTTGTTGAACTCCAGTACATCAAAATCCTCCTGTACCTGCGAACAAATGCAGCATTCAGTCAGAGTCAAATTCAGACTGGTCAGCACCAGTGAGGGCAGCGTGTTTATAAATGCTAAGCAGGAGACTGGTGTTTGTGTCCTTTCAAAACCTCGAGTCTGCAGAATGTGAGGTACAAACCTGATGCAATTAAATGCCTAATTTGTATTCAAGTCAGAGCCCACAAGAGAAAGGCAAGAAAAGTACAAAGTACAAAGAGTGAAACTCAAGCAGTTTACAAACTGACATCAGAGTTAGTGTTATAACACAACACGTGTGTTTACACACAGCTTAATAACAATTATTAGACCACCAATGAAGAATATATAATAGACTAAACAAAGTGTTACTCTGAGTACAACAGAGAAGTGGTTGTAACCATTTCCTCTTCTACAGAGCCAAATGATTAGTCATCCTAATTTGTGTCATAGTCTTTAACAGTAAAGATTGTTTTCTTCTATTTTGATGCTTGTGTAACTGTCTAGCTGGCTGTGGGGTATCAGTATTTGCTAGTAGTGACTTAATGTGTCCGTAGAGCTCCATATAGAAACCTGTCAGGTACCAACAATGAAGGCTGGTCAGGTTTGTTTACTTATTCTTTGATCGGATAGTTCCTGATTTAAAAGTTAGGCATTGAAAGCTATTGTACAGCTGCTTGTGTTTAGACACCATTGAATATTTTAGAAGTTCTGGATTAAAAATACAAGACTCTCCCAATCTCCCGCTTGTCCCCACCTTGTCAAGAATAAACCTGTTGAGGTAAGGCATGTAGCCCTGGTTGGACAGAGGCCCTTTATCATCATCTTTGAAATGCTCTTCAAGGGCCACAGGGTCATGAGGGACCTTCATGACTGTGCACAGGCTGTGAGACAGCACCTAAAGAAACACAATTTGAATGTGAATTAGATGCTACCATAAGACACGAGGACTGCAGGTACACATTAATATACAGTTACACATTCCTGCTATATGAATATATGGGTAAATTAAAGATAAAGCTCAAAATCAAACTCACAGTTTTCAAATGTTGCTACTGTACATTTAAATAAAATGCATCACTGGCCAAGCATGTCTTCTGTTCTTGAAGGTGAACTTTCACCCTCTAGACTAAAGACTCTATCTACTGCTTAGCTTTGCAACAATGGAGGATTACACCCACGCGGTACATTTTAACTGTATAGCACTGTAACTTCACATCAACAAGATTAGATTCTAATAGTCTCCATTTGCAGACAGTTTCCTATGGTCCATGGTACAGTCCAAAGTGTGGTGGTGGATGGACGGATGGTGGAGAGTTGGCCTCAAACTAGCCATCACAAATCAAATCTCCAAAAATAAAGACTTCCAGACTTTTCCTAGCCACTCTGCTGTGTTGAGAGAGCATATGTGCGACATGAAAAACCCTGCAGGATCCTTGAAGTCCGACTGTGTCTTTATCAGGCTGGGCACATAGACACCAGACCCAGCAGGCAAACAAACCCAGGCCCAGGCCCAGGCTGTCACACAGCAAAACACCACCTCTCTCTGGCCTTTGCTTCTGTAAAACAGCCTGTAACATGTTTTTCAATTTCTTTGACTACAACAGAAGTGGATTATATGTGCATACACCATCTCCCTTCTTTAAACTCCCTGAGATAAGTGTTGATACACAAGGAAAAACACAAACAAGCAACTTGCGTGAATGAATGGTGGGCAAGTGTAACAACCCATTGGCATCTATGCAGACAAATGTACATCATGTAGTGATGGTACAAATCGCTTGTAGTGCAATTAAAAAAGTGACATTCAGGAGATGTGACGGATGTCGCCGTTAATTTATTCCGCAGGAAACGTTGGATACTTAACGTAACATACTTAACGTAAAGGTAAATTAGGGATGAAAAGTAAAGTCGCAAACGCCGAGGAGGTTTACAGTAAGTTTGAGTGTACTAAAACAGAAGTGAAACGCACCTTTAACTGAGATTTGGAAACTTTTCCTCGTTGATCCACGTCCAGGGCAGTGAACGCGTGCCATATGGATTTCAAAATCTCATCTCGAAGCCACATTTTGTAAATGAGAAGCACCAGAGGTCCGTCTGCCTGTCTGCCGTGTGTTTGTGTCAGTTTTGTTGGTGTGGATTAACTGCCCCCCTCTCAATCAGCGTGGTGTAGGTGTCGCAGCAGGGACAAGCGCGACGATAGCGCCACATAACGTTTAGTGTACGTTTTTCATCATTTGATTTCGGAGAAAAACCAGTTTGGGCTGTCCCATCATGAACTTAAAACCCAAAGTAAACTGCATACCAGTGGTGGAGAATATATACAGATCCTTCACTTAAGTAAAAGTACTAATACCACAAAAACAAAAATACTGTTACAAGTAGAAAGTCCTGCATTGAAATGTTACTTAGGTAAAAATATAATTAAGAAAATTTACTTTTACTATTAGGTTATTAATACTATTGCATTAATGTAAAAGCAGGAATTTACTGTTGTAGTTGTTTCAAGTGAAGCTCTACGGAGCCCCTCTGGGGTCATATGGTAGAGAGAAAAAAAATCTGTGCGCAGTTTTGTAATCTGTGTTCACGGTTTTGCAATCCGTGCACGTTTTGTAATCGGTTCCCTCAGATATGCAATCCGTGCGCTCTCTGCGTTTTGCAGGCCGTTACACACATGCATGCATGCGTTACACACATGCATGTAATTCCCAATGGAGCATCCTGACTGCAACTGAAGTAAATACAATGTTATCTAAATTTAACAATAGTAAAATCAATTGATTTAGCTGTGTTAATGAACTGTGCGCACAGATTACACTCCTGAGTTTTTCATATGACCCCAGAGGGACTCCTTAGAAGCTCATTTTAATCTGCTGATTATTTTCTCCATTAATCAATTGACTGTTTGGTTTGTAAAAATTACAATTACCCAAAGTGACACTTTCACAATGCTTGTTTTATCCAACCAACAGTTCAAACCTCAAAATTATTAAAAAGAAAAGCAGCAAATCCACACATTTCAGAAGCTGGAACAATGAAATGTTTTGCATTAAAAATGACAGAAAAGAGTTATTACAAAATAATTGATTTTCTTTTCGACTTATTGATTCTTCAACTAATCATTTCATCTTTACTTATAGTCTTAGTGTTGGGGAGTTTGATATATGACAACAAATATTGTATACGCTCTGCATGTGTTTTGTATGCAAATATCTTAATTTGTAAAATATCCAGTAACAAAAGTGGCAAATAATTGTGATGGAGCAAAATGAACAATCTGAAACGTATTGGAGTAGAAGTAGATAGTGGGATGACACAAGTAAAAGTACAAGTACCTCAAACAGCACTTGAGTAAATGCACTTGTTACATTTGACCACTGATGAATCCTAACTGCAAGTAGTATGTACTATTACTATGCTTGTATTTGGCTGAACTGACCTTTAAACTTCCCTTTAACGCTTAAAATGACAAACAAGACATTTTCACGTTGTAGTAAACTTAATTTGACCCTTACTTGGCCAAAGTAAAACATTTTGGGCAAAACCACATTAAACTCATGAGCTGACCGGCCTCTGTTAACACACGTTTCCCCCCTCATTCTCTATGCAGTGTGCAGTTTTTCTGCTACAATACAAGATTTGTTGTGTGGTAAAGTGATCGAAAACATTACTTCAGAAATAAACAGAGTATAATAATGAAGGTGTTAGATAATACCACTTTAAGGCATCATGTCAGCTGATATTGCATGTTTTTGCACATTACCGATCTATTCTAGTGTCTCAGTAAGCCAACATGCAGAATATGAGGACCCTGAGAAGCTAAATGGAATTAGCCATTGTTCATTATATTATTTAGACAGTTGCTTTTCATTCTAGGACCTTAAAATGTCCTCTCTTTTAAAAGGCCTCGTTTTTGTTTGTGTTCAGTGGCTGTTGTCTTTCTGCAGGTCGCCGGACGACTCACTGAGCTGCTCATCTCGGACACGAGGAAAACGTTAAAATCAAGTTGTCAAAGGGTCCCAGTGATTCGTTGATTCAATTTTTCTTCTTCAGAGCTGCCGTGTGAGAGGCCAAAACTTCTAACCATGCTCGTGTGTACAAAAAGAGTATATGACAATGTCAAAAAAACAAACTGATCACAGTCAAAGCAATTACTTCAAAAATAAATTCATACAGCAGAAGAAATGTGCCTGTACAAGGAAAAACTCATGGTCATGAAATCCCTTAGCTTTTTCTTTTTTTAATATGTTGTTGTATATATAGATGGTTCATCCATACACCAACCAAAAGCTTGAGACCTTCACAATAAGTCCAATTGTACATGCTTCAGTGATGTATTCAATTGTACTTTCAGTGCTCAAAAACACATGTCCTGTAGCCATACTGAACACCAAGAGCATTCTCTTTTTTCCTGAAATCAATAATGTTTCCGAGTTGTCCACCGATCCACTCTGCAACCAGATGAGTTGACAACCAGCCATTACAGAAGTCGCTTGCAAAGTAACAAAGTTACAGCTGTTTTCATTTTAAATAAGTCTTCAATTTAAAAAATTTGCAGTCTGATACAGAAGGCTAGGAGACCTGAACAATATGAAAGTGCTAGTCATTAATTTACAGAGATCAGGCATCACATAGTGCTATGAAGTATCCAATATGCTACATATGAATACAGCCGGTAACACCTTACAAATGCCTCTGGTTGTTTTTCAAGGCTACTTGAAAAAAATCAATAACCTTGGCTTGTATTTACATAAACATGAGTGTTTGTTTATGCTGAAAATAACGTATATATCACCACTACCAGAGGTATAATCATATTACAGCCATTTGGCCACAACAATGATAATGAAATATTTAGTCCCATTATCAATTTCTAACAGTTAATCCCCCAATTTTGTTTAAGTGGGAAAAAAACAAAAACAAAAGAGTTGCCGTCATGGTATCCCCTTCCTCACTGGGCTCCAGAAGACAACGTTGTTCAGAGCTTCTTTCTTGCATCGTGCTCAAGTTCTTGGTTTGTTTTCCCCAGCCATTGGTTGCATTTTGGTTGCTTTCCCACATCTTCTGGTGCTATTTCCCCATTTGACAGATTGAAGAATGACTGAGAAGAACCAGTTCTGGAACCACTACTTAAGGGAACAACACAAGCTTTTTTTTCACTTCACTACAATCAGTCACAGAGTAATAAAAAGTAGAACGGATGACTCAATTCATTCCTGGAGCAGTGCCTCCAAAGTTGAAAGTAGATGGCACCACTGGCGCTGTGAACTTGTACCCGCCGTGTTTCTCGATCATCTTGGATTCTGCAATTAGATAATAAGCAAAGGTACTTAACAAAATCACCAACATGGGAGGGAACGTGTTCATTTACTACACGGCCGGTGCAAGACCGCCCTTTTAAAAGCTGGCCCATTTTGACTGCCAGGAAGTCCAGGACAAATGTCATGTTGACATTTGAAAAGAGAGAGGGGGGAAGCTTATATGTTTTGTCCCCCTAACACAGGATACAGGAATGTCATTTTTGAGACAAGACCAGGTTTGGAAAAACTCCTTGCCTGTCAGTTTAACTGAAATGGAAACATACACTTCTCTTGCTTTTTTTTTGGAGACTCGTAAGATTGGCTATAAAAGGACAAGACCACACCAGATTTGGGCCCAGCTTCATCTGCTGCCACCCAGTGTGGTCAACACATTAATTTTTGGGCATTTTACAGCTTTATTATTAGTCGACAACCGATATATAACCGGAAATGAGGGAATAGAGCGACGGGGAACAACATGAAACAAAAGAGGTCTCCAGTCAGACTCTTGGACACTGCGTTCTTCGTTGGCTCTCCAGTCCAACGCTTTGGCTCACAAGCATCATGAGAAGCAACGCAGGCAGGTCACTCCACAGTGTATTTTATTATTGAACTAAGATTACAAAACACCTATTTTCTTTTATGGAGGTGAAAATATGATTTTTATAATCCCAGACGTTTTTGAGCCTATAAAAAAAAAAAAAGGCAGCTGATTTTAAAGCCGCAGTGTAATTGGATAGAGGCTATGAACACTATAGTACTTTTTATTCCAGGTATATTTATAGATTAAAAAAAGGCATTTAGAATTTATTTTAAATGAAACCCAACAATATCAATAAAAGAGCAGGAAAATGTAGCATTTAAAAAAATTTGCTTTATTGTCAGACTGAAGTGCCGCGTCAATTAATGGGGATAGTGAGGTACATTCTCTGCTGGTGCTCACCATGTGCTGCCCGTCTCTGGTCTGCAAGTGTGCCAATGTCATGAAGGTGTTTGCCCTGGTCCTCGTCAAGGGCCTGTGTTAGTGCCTGGTACCATGCTGGGTCACGGCTCTGGATATCTGCATGACAGTAAAGCGACGTTAGTGATGGATGTACAACACGGTACAAACTTTTGTTTTACCGAATCATTTCATTGTCGTCTTACTCTGTAGTATGGCTTTGAAGATCTGATACTCGTCCACTAAGTTGTCTTCATCATCTACAGATGTAGTGTAGCCCTCAAGTGCAGTCTCCTCAGCATCATCCTCCTCCCAGTCTTCGTCGTCTCCGTCCTCTCCCGCCTGCTTTGCCAGCATCTCCAGGTACTCCTGGCCCTCCTCGTCGATGTCATCCTCGTCACTGCCCAGCTCAGCTGCAGTGAAGGGAGCACCTTTAAACATCACTTAATGCACACCATGGCTGTTGCAACACTGAGTACAGAAAAACAAAAACCCACTTACCATTGTCATCCTCGTCTTCCCCATCTTCGTCATCATCATCTTCATCATTCTCATGCTCTGCTCGACAGGCGTACGCCCTCTTGAGGCCATTGAACAGTAGAATGGCTGCTGGAAGAAGCTGGCCGGCCACCTGGTTGACAGCCTGAGGCCTGTGCTCGAGGTCGATGAGAGCACAAAGACCGAGAATGCACATCTTCCTGTCATGGAGGCTGTGAGGGGAGCAAAAAGTTTGTGAAAGAAATACTTTGGCTGCTGGTCTTACAAAGTAAAAAGTTTGAAGGCATAATTTTGGGCTCTAGTAATCGGCCTATGTTGAAATTAAGGATGAATTGCAATGAAATCGTTTATAGTTGCAGCCATAGTTTACATTTGACAAGTATGAAATTAAATGACTCGGCTTTTATTGGGAGGTTTAGAAACAGTCAGGAGCAGGAATACTGTAGTGGTAATTTGCACGGTTGGGATACTCGTAAAACTCTTACCCAAGGAAGCAGTCGACGTCTTTGAGCCACTGGGTTATGAAGTGGTTAGTTATCGGTTCAGTATTGTTAGGAAAGCGTAGATTCTCCAAAGTGTTGAGGAGAAGAGGAGGGCTGTAGTAAAGTGCAGCGATGGCCACCTGCAGGCACATAGTCCTCAGCTCGCTGGTCTTCACCTCCCGCGTCAAGCGCTCCAATGCAGCAGCCACAAACAATGGCACAACCTGCAACAACAGCATTATATTAGATTACTTAATATATAAAAATATGAGGAATTATTTTACAGCTTACCACTTTGAGGTGAACATTAGTTACACTGACCTGGTCAATACCACGACCTTTGCACTGCAGAATGATCACCTCCAGCAGTTTGGCCGCATGGCACTCTGGGTCCTCGCCAGGATCACCTGTCAGGACCTGTGTGAAGTGACACGGACAGGTAATCCTCCCAATCACCACAAACAATTTGCTTTAAAACAGTTTCTTATGCCATGCATCATCAACTGCACCAGTTTACCTTCTTGCACATGCTATAGATGATCTCCAGGTATTTGGTGTCAGATAGGAGAGTATCTGTGTCAACTGTGACGTAGTTGTGAAGAAGAGGCATCATATCTGAAACGGAAACACGTTTACTTTTCACACCAAGGAATTTACAGCCAAACTAAATGTCTCTCTCTAAACTCAGGATATTGGCTGTCACAGTATGGATGTGGTACTAGTGCACTGTTGTGTTTTTTGCAGTTTAAGCGTAATCTACTGAGAATTCTAACACGAACCCAAGCATTGGTTCTTGGCCAAGCACAAACCTGTGAAGTAGTCAAATCCATCCTGCTGGAAGACTTCGTACACCAGTGGAAGGAGCTGCCACATCTGTGGCGACACCTGCTGGCAAGTCAGGCTGTGAGCCAAGGACAGGATCTCCTCGTAGAACTCTAGGAAAAGGAAAAAAAGAAAAGAGAGCGAAGTGAGTCATTGGAGGTAAATATAGTCAGTTTATTATCAATAGGCCATCTCTTAAACAAGCAGACAGGAAAATTTTCAGAGCAACATGCAGGTGGAATGTGGAAGCACAGGAAAGACCAGTGCTGCTTACCCAGTACATGTTGCTGCAGCACAGTGCCGATCACCTGCAGACAGATGCCCTCCAGCTGCTGGGTGATCTGAAACAACAGAGGGGTTTAAAAGGCAATGAGGATTTAATCAATTAGATACATTCCAGAGATGAAGTGATTCTGTGATCGAAACAGAATATTTTCATCTTAACAGCGTGTCCCTAATACTACAAATACTGTGCTGTATTATCCGATACAAGGATCTTCATTTCAATACACAAAGTGAAACAATTATGGACAATACCTTTTTTGTTAAGTACTTATTTAGTGTTATATACACACACAAAGCTGCTGAGAAACCATGTAAATAAATAAGAGCATTGTTAAAATATGCTTTAAAATTTTGTAAATGTATAAAACCAAATATTATATTAAAGAGAAGTTCTGCATGAAAGGCAATTCAGGGTCAAATTTTCCAAACTGTAATTCTTGATTATTGATTAACTATCATTGGTACAAGGTATGGAACAACCAATGAATTTAGTGAATGAGTAAATTATTATTTGAGTAATGTTTCTACTCCAATTGAACAGGTTCATTTCCCTGTATACCAAAGTCACTGGTCAAATGAAAATAATTCCAATGTGGCGAAGTGACGTAAAACGCTGAAACCTAAACTACTGAACCGTTACGTAATCAAAACTCCTCAGTGTGAAGCAATGCCTGGTCAAATCGAATGGCTTTTTGGCTTCGAGCACCAGCAGTCCTATGTTTCGGCAGACATGGTGGCAGCGTGCCCGGGCACTATTTCTAGGGTCTGCCTCAGCCTCTGAGTCATTTTGAACATGGTGAGAACAGAGCGTGTTCCCAAGAGTTGGTGGGTGGCTGAAGTGTGTTGGCAGGAAGGCTACATCAGACCAGAGCTGCTTCTGCAGATGAAGTGGCACCAAGATGAGTGATCAGCCAGGAGGAAGACAGAGGGTTGGGTGGGGGGAGTGTGTGTGTGTGTGTGTGTGTGTGTGTGTGGGTGGGGGGGGAGCATGCTTAGTGGATATGCCGCTGACCTCTTTGTGGTCCTCCACCACACTTAGCAATGTGTCGATGGTGTTGAGGATGCCCATAGCAGTCACAGCCTTGTCATCTCCACCTTCCTCATCAGGCCCCGTCTGAATCACCTGGTTGAATGTCATAGCCTGTCGAAAAGCAAACAAAGACTATTATGATCCTGTCTGTGGACTTGTACCTGTACATTTCGTCATCAAGCTAGAAGTCTGACTGATTTCTTACTTCCACATTAACAATAAAATGGTGTCAAACCTACTAAATTTGACTGTAGCTTTCTCTTAAAAGCAATACAGAGGCTATGCATCACTATACACTGCGCTCGCCAGTCACAGGCAAACATTGGGCATCTGCTGTCGGCGCATTGACATGGCAAAAAGAAAAAAAAGGAAAACTGCTAAAATGGTAAAGAGCATCTTTGCAACTGACTGCATCAACTTCTGATGGCTGAAGAAGAAAATGTTTTCCAGCAATTTAATGAGACAACAATAATCCTGATACTCTAACTTGGATATGTACTTTCCATTTATGGGTAAAAACCTGACCATTGTTTTTTGGATTACTCAGTGATTTATTTTTGTTTCTCGTACTCCATCTGAATTAAGTATTTGTCATTCTAGTGAAGATCATTTTCAAATTTGATGACTTAGATTTTTGTTTTTCCTCTTGTGTTGCAGCTCTTCTAATTCATAGCAGCCATAGGGGGCGTTTATCTGGCCACTCAGTGATGGCATCATGTCAAATGACAACGTCAACATGTAGCTTCTTTGCCGATTGCACTTACCAAGTGCTGCGTCATCTCCACTGCAATTGGAGTGACTTCCTCGCTGTATTCACAGATCATCTTCTGTATGACGTTGGTGAGGTCGTCGTTCTCCGTCTCCCTGACAATGTGCAGGAGTGCCTGCATCACTGGCCGGATGAAGGGGGTGATGTATTCTTTGGCTAAAGAATACAATGCACAAGTTAATTTAGACTATTAAAGAAAACTGCTACTAAATGACACTTTCCTAAAGAAATACTGCATGAAGTACAGTCGGCAAAACACAAACTGCATTGCTTTACTTGCTCACCTTTCTCCTGGTTGCTGATGAGAACCTGCAGGGCAATAGCAGCCTCCACCTTAACTGGCATCTCGTTGTCATTGATTAAACAAAGGCGGGTCAGCTCAAGAGCAGTCTGCAGGTTCTGGTCACTTTTGAACTTCACCTCACAGAAGTAATGCAGCACCCAGCAGGCCTACGTGAAGACAGGTTGAGAGGATGTGGCATTAAATGCAAAAAGTTCAAGAGCAAAGAAAGGAAATACTGCGACAATCAATCAGCTTATGGTAATTCAAGGCCGCTTTATATCTGTCTGAAGATAATGATCACTTACTCTGGCTCTCATGTAGCCCAGTTCACTTCGGAACAGGGGGAAGACATGATTCTGCAGCATGAACTCCATCTGGTCCTTATAAATTTTTTTCTGTGTATAGAAAGAAACAAAAAACTGTTTCACAAGGCAGCCAAACAATTTACACTACTGTACTTTAAGCATTTTCAATTTTAACAAAAATCCTTGTTTTATGCTTCTAGAAGGGGGATGTTCCAGCTAAATCTGGGTAAATTGGTTATTGACAACTCAACAGTATCAGCACAGGTTTTGTGCTGTTACAACAGGAAGGTGTGATGAACATGTTACAGCAAATAGAACTTTTGTTTTTCTCAAATTCAGATTTCTAAAGTTAATCTGTGTGTAGAAACGTAGAGCGGTTTACCTTCAGCAGGATTTCAGCCAAGGAGCCAATCATGTGGAGGGCACCATCCTTTTTCCTGGGGTCAGAGGCGGGATCAGTGAGAATCTGGTAGCAGAAGCCCATAGTCTTTTGCAGCACCTAAAACAGAGCAGGAACATTATTAGTCACTAGGCCCGTTTTATTTTTCCATAATGGAAAGGCTTTTCTAACAAACTAAATCTAAATTTCAAGGAAATTAGCCACAAAATACATTGAACTCACCTCTTTCCTCTTGTTGCAGGCAGTGAAGAGGAGGGTCTGCGCTGCTGTTGTCGGAGAGATGAAGTCCTCGAATACGTCTAAAAAAGGACAGCAGAGATTGGACAAATGGTTAGTCATCTCCGATGCACAGGATTCATTTTGGAAAACAGGCACCAACTCTCTCTGCTTACCAAACTTCATGCGGATGTACTCGTATGGATCCTCCTGCCACAGTTCCTCATCACTGTCTGTGTAACACATGAGGGGGAAAACCACATCCTGAATGATGCCCTGAAAAACAAATAAAGAGGGAGTTGCATTTACAGTTTGTGTTACAAGGGGACTTATCACAGTATTATATTTTATTCTACATTTATATTTTAACTTCTGCAGTATTTCTTTGGAGCCTGAGAATTAAGAATTTCGTTGCCAATGACGGCTTTGCCGTAATTGTGCAAATGACAAAGAACTTGAACGACTGCACAAGTTTTAAACTAATAAAACTTTTTGAGACTTGACTTTCAAAAAGTATTGCTTTTTTCATCTGTTGGCTGAAACAATATTGATTGACAGTGCAGCTAAACAAGTTCACCATCTTGTTATTGCAACAGGCCCAAGACTTGTCATTCACAGTATTGTGAAATGTTTACTGGATGGTCAAACATGCTGTATTTATACCTGGATGTGGGGTTTGAGGTTTCTCCACGTCAGAGCATGTGCTATGCCCTGGTTGATGTAGTTGAGTGTCTGTTGGAGTACTCTGGGAGCCACATATTGCTTTTCCTTATACTGGTATAAGACTTTCAGCAGCACCTAGTAGAAAGAAGAAAGTCATTACATTTGTGAGGGGCACTCTAAAGGCACACAGTTTAGAAGGCGTAATGAAAGCAGCATCAGCTCTCCAGTCAAATTGAAGTGCTCACCTGCTGAGCAGGAACTGCATATTCCTTGAGGAAAAGTTCAGCAAACTCTGCGTACTCTTTGGTTGTGTTGCCTGGGCTTCCATACCTGCACAGACAGTTTAATATAGTCAATGTTATTGTTAAAACATGTTTGTACGATTAATTAAACAAGTTAACGGAATAATTATTGGATTTTTACCTCTCAAACAGCCGGGCCAAGATGTGAAGGGCCCACTTCTTACACTTCCACCATGGCAGCTCAGGCCGCTCATCTTCGTCTATCTGCATCGTCTCCTGCACAGACCAAGGACAACGCTGTCAGCTTGTGGAGAACATTAATGTGCACATCTCAGAAACCAAACAATTTCTAAGGATTGACTGGCAACATTAGTGAGGTATGAATTCATTTTGTCTCCTTACCGGAGGTACATCTCTATCCACTACTGTCTTCAGGATCTCCATCCATTCTGTCAGGTTCTGTCTGTTGATGAGTTCCAGGGGGAGGTTGTACTGTGGAGACAAACATTAAATCGGAACTCTAATTAGACATGTTAAAGCCAAAATGGGGGCATTATACATTTCTGAATAATATACTGACAAACAAAACTTATTTTCAACACTAGCTTTTCCAACAATGGTGGAGCAAACTTGTTAACTCAATTTGTTAAGTTTTGATGATATGATGTAGGTTACCACCACCATGTTGTTGGTCTTTAAAAAAAATAAAAAAAAATAAATAAGAAATACCAATAAACAGAATCCAAACCCAAAGAGAGAAAGAAGACACCAGCTAAAGAAAAAATGTTGTGCTGTGACATTACCTGGAAGAGGGCATAGAGGATTTTGAAGATCTGTTTCTGTATGAGGACAGAGTCGCTGGAGTGGTCGGGGAGCAGCTGGATGAAGCGTTCTTTCAGCATGGGCATGAAGATGTGCATGGCAGCCACCAGAGGTTGACGCTCTTCTGGCTTCTTATATCTGTTTCACACAAAGGTTACATCAGTCACGCAAGCACAACGTAAACCTCACGTCATTGGTTATATAATACAACATAAAATGAAGATTGAGAAGCCCGACTTACTCATAGTTTTTGACAAGCTGGTAAAGGCAGAGCAAGATGCCCAGCCATCCTGCACTGTTATCTGACTGCAGGTAGAAGCCAATCTTGTCCACGATGGTTGTCCACTTGGCGGGGTAGTCATGCTTGATCATGTGGTGGATACATGTCGTCAACTGGACCCTGACGAGTTCAAAAGGGCAGTCTTAGATTTAGAAGTCTTTAGTGATTTAGAAAGTGACAGAATGTGTGTGAAGAGGGAAAGAGTGACCGCGACAACCAAATCTCCTGAGCTCCGCACTCTACTCGGCCAGCAGGCTGGCGTGGTTACCTGATGCGCTCGGGGGAGTGGATGATGGCCTCCACTATGTTGTCTCGAATGAACAGCCTGTCCTCATCAGGGATGTTATTGACAGGCGTCTCTGTGGCTGAACCGTCTCCATCACTCCAGTGCTGGGTTATCATGTTCTTAAGGTAAATCACACCTAGACAGAGAGAGAAAACAAGGGTCAGCCCTTCGATTGCAGACAGCCATCACTAAAAGCCTGAAATACTATACTATAGTAGTCTTTGGCCATTAACACCAACCCTTGGCGTTTAGTCAAATAGATTATTTATGAAACCATCAAGCTGTGCATTGTAGAGAAAGTCACATTACCAAGCAACCATTTGTGATGTGCATATCAACTACAAGCAAAATGGAGTCCATTCATTTGTTTGCAAGATAAACACTTGACTTTGGCAAAAATGTTTGAGACATATTAAAAAAAGAAAAAGATTGCTGTATTAATCACATTGCTTTGAAGTTTGATTTAAAAAAAAACTAAAAAACAATCCCTGTAAACAAGCTTTGATACTTTGCTGCACATTAGAAACATCCAGCTCTTCATCTTTGAGAAAATTCCAGAATCTGCACAAAATTCTAGTTTATTTGCACGCCGCTTACCAGAGGAGAATTAAAGTAACTACGCCATCTGTATGGTTTAAAAATTCAGTTAGTGTACAGCCTCATTCAACTCCCAAATGTGCACCCATTATACTGACTGCACTTACATTCACATGACTGTGTACAACACAGTAGTGCAAATTCAGAACCTCTTAAAGTCCAAGCTGCAGAAATCAATACTTCCATCTGTAGTTCAGTTGTTTTGAATGTGGCACAATGGTGTTAGCTGGGTTCGCATCTACAATGTGGGGCCCCACTCTGAGTTCAGTGGCTTGTATGGAGAGGCATCTGAGGGAGCAGAGGAGTGAGGGCTGGGAGGCGGGCGTCAGACTGCTGACACAGATGTCTACACCACTGGCGAGGCAATCACAATCCAGCCTATCAATGCTGACAGAGCATTAAACCCCCTCCCCTCCACCTATGACCACCAAACTACACTATCGCCCAACACTGCAAAAACCACTGAGAACCTGTCTTATAAATTAGATACGTGGAGAGGAGGAAAATTACTTCTTGAAAATAAATAGCTAAATGAAATGGCTGCAAAAATGTATTAAGTAAAAGAACATTTTACTTGGGCATACAAATATGATAAAATATCCACTTCAGCAAAGACAACAGTGGGGCTTTAAACTCAGCCATTCATATAGGCAATTCTCTGGCAGCCCACAAGCAGGAAAGTATTGAAACTGTGGGGACTGAGGCGGTCATCTAAAATAAATGTTTTAAATGCATACAAAAAACCTACCACAGTATCTTCACTGGTAGCACTTGAATCTACTCATAAAAAGGTTGAGGTACCCTAAAATTAAAAGTAAGAAACACAAGCGATGCAACGTCATCGATTCTACCCGGTAGAAAAAAAATCCTCAGTTAACCTTTTGTTTGTGAGTTTTAACGGTGAAACTTGTATCTGATACTACACCATAACAGTGACGGTGGATGGAATTGCATTTGAAATCCTCAGAGCAAAAAAAAGAAAAACAAGACCTTTATAAACTTAAGTGTCATTTTTCAATGACGGCAGCAGAAATCTCAAAAACTCAGCATACACTGAAGATTCTGCCAGTAATGATTCAAATACTACTCAAACCCACATAAAGTCTGTTAAAAAAATAAACTAACTACTTTTAATGCGTTTGATCAATCTGTTTACTGACAATTATGTAAAACCAAATAAATAATCATGTAATATAATAATAAAGTGATCATAAAAGCACAAAAATGACTGCATTTTTATGTTGCGCTACCTACTAACATCGAAGAAGGGAATTAAATGAATAACAACCAATCAGCCTAAGTGATTGACAACATGCCCATCCAATAAATCAAGATAATGTACGTTTGTAATCAGCTTCACTTGTGAAGATATTCTGACAGCTGCTGTGCAGTCTGAAGGAGCTGCTCCTCCGCTTTTCTGCTCTAAAACACTGTCAGACATTTTTCCTACAGCTGGAAAACTAATTTATTGCACCAAAGAACAGTTCTGCAACAGCTTAATTCACTAGCACAGCTATGAATACTTGGGGGGTGGACACACAATGATTCAGATACTATCTACCAACAACTTTGGTCAATATTTTTTACTTTGAACATTGCCCCCCCCCTCCTCCCACTGACACCTTCCTCACAGAGCAGCATTTGACTAAAGCAAAACAAGCTATATTTAACCAACTCCACGTGTCCGCTGCACTTCAGCGTGGCACTTTAGCCTCACAAAAACACAAGTGTGAATCATGTATCATCGCTAAATTATCTTTTTTAAACTATTACATAAGTGACCTGTTTGACTTGGGATCGTGTAGAATATCTAATCTATTTCTCGCATAATGCAATCTGACAAAATTGGAGTCAGAGGCAGGATAAAGTGGAAGTCACAGAGTGCCAGGTTGTTTCGGTAACCTTATGTGGCTCCAGTTGATACAAGGCGGAGGAAGAAAAAAAGCACGGATAGATACGGAAAGATGTGTCATAACATCTTTTTAAATAACACTACCTATCAAGATACAAAGTAGCAACACTGAAAACAGAAAAGGAAAACGTAATCTACTAATCAAGTGTTATTTTGCATGTTAGTTTTTGTAATTTATGCTCAAGAGTGTTGAATAAAATTTAAATTAAAGTAAAAAGAAATGCTGTGAGCAAACTAGGTGAAGTATTCAACCAGCTTCACCAGCAATTCTTTTTTATTTAGGATTCAATCTCAGTCTCAATCTAAGAGCGAGCCTTCAAGCATATAAAAAAAAGGATTACCTAAATAGGCAGAAAATACACATACCACTTTAACTGAACCTAATGATAAATGTGGTAAAAGGTTATCAGCAAAGCAGTTGACTGGTATTTGCTTTTAGGCCATTTGGGAGAACAGCGTTTACTTCCCTTTAAGCTGTTTTTAAACCAGATTAATGTGCTGGTCGCATTTCACAGGCTACCAGCAGATGGAGTTTTTATTTTGAGTGATTCTCTCAAAAGACAATAAAAAACATGAATAATTAAGCTGTTGCAGAGCTGTTTTTATGTTCATGATGTGTATCATCTTTTTCCAGCTATTCACATGTCAACGTTTGGACTCACCTGCTTGCCTGACAGGCAAATCCAGCTGATCAGACATGGTGACACGCAGCAGAGTGGACACAAAGTTTACCTGTGTGTGACCCTGTAATAAATAGATGAGATGAAAACAGATGAATACAAACCGATTATAGACAATGAAACAACATTTGGAAGCTCGTTTTCATATTAGGTCCACTTTGCATGAAACCTACCAGTTGTTGTGCTGTAGGGAGATTTAAGCTACTTGGTAAAGATGCTGCCATCAAAAGGAACTTGGGAGATCGTATTTCTGACATGGCAAGCTGAATACATATTATGTTTGGCTTTCAGGTGCTTTAAGTCATACAATGTTGCTAGGCAACAGTAAATTAAAATAGATGCATTACCTTTTCAAAACTGACTCAAATTTGTGTTACACTTCTACATTATGTTTACCAAACTAAGACTTCCCTTGGCCTCCAGCATTCTTAAAAACATCAGCATACATCACAAGATAGTAATAAATAAGCAGGTGATTCCAAACATCAGGACAACAACCACAATGTAGCTCCAATGTATCAACATACTTTTAAAAAAGGTTGTGTGTTGTATTTAAGCATTTTGTCAAGCCCTAGTCAATATTTATCTGGCCATGTTCCATGAAAAACAAAGTCAGAGTTTATGACTAAGCAAAGCACTGTATTTAGAAACTACGCACACAAACATTCATCCTCCAGGAGACATGATTTATTGTTCTAAAAACTCCAGACAGGTTTGCAACAATGCTCTCCCAGCTTTGCAGTTCAAGTGAGCTGTCACTTTCAGTGTATACATTGGTGAGAAAAAAATAAAAAAATAAACTCTTTGCAATGCAAGAATAAACATTTGATTGGGTCACAACATACTGAACATGTGTGTTATGGCTGTATTACTTCCCCTTGAATAAAAAACATAAAATAGGCCTTAGTATGTTATAACTGTTATCCATTTTAATTTAACTATCAGTGACTTACAAGTAGAAGAAAGTCATTGTGATTTGACTGTCCAATGCCAACTGCCTCTGACTAATTGCGATTCAAAATAATTTAATGCGTCAGTCCTGCATACATTTAATCTCCATAACTAAGGCAATCACGCAATAATCTGTGAGATCCAAACATCTTCTGGGTTTAAAACAATGACTCAAGTAGTTTCATGCAAGACACTGTCCATAATGAAGTATTTAGTTTCTATGTCAATAAAAACAAAATGAAGCTACTCCATAGCCTATAATTAAAATGCTCTAATTCGGTCTCAATCTTAGCCATTAAATGCCTTACTGAAACTTAATTTCTACAGTTTGTATCATTTTCCTGACGAAAATAAGTGTTGTAGACACTCCGTCAAAGTCCAACAATTAGCCTTGTCATTTAAAGTCAAAAGTAAAAAACATAACTAGCGCATGAGAGGAATAAATACAACTTTTCAACTACTCAGTCCGGCTGTTGCCTCAACCAAGACTGTGTTGCTAACTAAGTTAACGTTAGCTCACATGATACTCGGCTAACGTCAAACTCCATTATTTTATATTTTTTTTACGAAGTAGCTATAAAGTCACCGGTCAGATATTGAGTGTGGCCACGGAAACAACCGTGAAAAGAAGGCTAATTTTATCATGTTGTTAAGGAATGTCATCACTTCAGGGCTTGTCACAGTGACACGTGAGCAGCAGCTATGTAGCGGAGCTATGGCAGCTCTTCCAAGAAGTTAGCTAGCTGATGTTAGCCACACGGCTAGGCATCCGTATCCTGATGTTAAATACGCCAACTAGCATATGCCCCACATTCACTAAGCTTCACTTGTTGTTTAACACACCAGCCGTAGCATTTTTGTGTCGTGCCAGCTCTGAATTTAGTCAAAACTATATCAAAAACTGTGTGTGACGGGCTAACAAGTATCTCTTCAGCTAGGCAAGAAGGGTTAGCTTGTTTAGCATTAGCGACACAGCTGGCTCAAGATGCAGCTAACGTTGACGTTGGTTAATGGTACACTAGTGTGTCATCGTAATAAAAAAATGCTATTAATGCTAATGGATCTACACTGGTGATGGGAGAGAGGTCGGAAGACGCTGTATACTTGTCGAGTAGCGGGATTTAGGCGTTGATCTCAAGGTAATGGTAGCAGAGCTCAGTCTGCGTGATCGCACCATCTTGATGTTGTGAACGACCGAGGCCCGATCCGAGACCGCGCCACAACCTCCATCACAATTAACGGCTAATCTCAACTTTACCTCGTTCAGCTGTCTCTCCGCGGCCTCCCGCAGATTCGGGTCCATAGTCCCCCGAAGGGCCTCGACCAAAGACTCAGGATCCATCACGAAAACTCTGTTTACGGCGTGAATTGTAATATTTCAGAGGTCTATCAATTCCCAGTCACTGCGCACATGGACGCACGGCTCTCCGGTTACCCGGCGCGAAAGGAAGCAGTGACTAAAGTACCCGGATAGATCAGCGCCAAATTTGTGCAACACGCACATCCGGCGGCGGCCGCACAACTGTGGGAGTTGTAGTTTTCAGCATATCCCCAGTACAACCTGCTCATATTATGTACAGTCATTCAAAGAGCTAAGGAAGGTGACCTCTCTACTGGCTGCCTTCATTCCAGAAACACAGACACACACACAAAAACAAAACAAACAAACATATATTTTGGCTGATTTAATTTTCAGTATTCTTTAAAAAACCAAAGAGGCCCATTTTAGGCATTTCAGGTATATTCAAGCACTTCATTCAGAAATTGTTGTTTAGTATTATACATTTGTAGTGTGTGTCTCATTTGTCCATAATTTAAAATATAGAACTTGCTACAGCCATTATCGATATAAATTAAACTACATCAGATAATATTACAGTTAATAAGTAGTTGTTATGTCTACAAATTTGTCTGTAGACCTCTATCACTATTGAGCAAGCTGGAGCTTAAACCTTTTAACCTTTTGTTTAATGTTATACTTTATTATTAGACCCATTGTTGAATAATGCAAAATAATAATAAAATAAAGGTGGGCCTGGAGTGTGTAGTCATGTGTCTTTCAGTATTTTGTCTGATCTTGTAGAATATGTAAAGACATTCTGCCAAAGAGAATATTTTCATAGTCTCATATAAAATGTTTTATCACAAGAGATTGAGTGAGATTAAGACAAACAAGCTCATTCTGACTACAGCAATAACCCTCAAAAGAGTGAAAACTGTAGTTGTCACGTTCTGTAAATATACACATTAAAATTTAGATTACTTATTTTATCTCTCTGTCAAACACATATGCAATATTTGTAGCTGAGTCTTACTGACTATAATTAAAGGTCCAGTTTCCAGAGATGGATTTTGTGCAACTCTGAAATTATACAGATGAAGAACACGTTCTCTAAAGTGAGTCCAACTGGATTTCACTTCATTGTTGAGCTCCTTGGGCTGAATGAGGAAACTATTCAGGGTGTACAGCTGAAGGACGACCCCTTTTGGGATTGAAAGACAGTCATCTGTGTTTTTGGAAAATGTCAAATGTACAATGTGTTATCAAGCAAATTCGAACAATGTACTAGTTGCCCTGTTCAGAAATTGGGTAAAATGAATAAACATGGCCGTGGAAAAATAAGAATTTACATTTTTTACTAGAGCAAAATAACAATATAACTATGTAGAACTATAAGTCCTAAATTCAAAATAAGTAAAAACAAAGAAGTATTATCAACAAATTGTTCAGACACATACACAAGGAATATGACTCCGGTTTTAAGTTGCTCTCAATGTATTTCCAAGCACAACTTACAGGAAGATAGAAATAGACATACATCTAAAAACAAGGACAACAAAACTGAACAAATCAAAAACAATCTCCAAAGTAACTAGAAAGTTAAAGTTGAAATACTCAAGTAAAATAAAAATCCCTCAAAATTGTACTTAAGGACTTAAGTGTGTTTAGTTACATTCCACCACTGCATACAAGTAGGTGAAACAATTGAAGTAACTGTCCAGGTGACTGTTCATTATGGACTTCACTGTAGCTATGGAGTCACAAACTCAATAACTAAGATCTCACCTTTCCCCTATAGACCTGAATTCAATCAGTCCATTTAATAGCCTAAACAAAACAAAAAAATAATAGGCTTTTGAAACATAATGTAACTTTTTTCTCTGAAATCTCTAACTGAATAGGTGTTTTATTTGTGTAGCCTATATGTGTACTCCTGCTTTTGATTTTCATGTAATTTACTTTGGATATTTTCCTTAAGGTTCTTAATATATATTATTTCATTTATATGTGAAGGTGTTGCTGTCGCTTTACGTCAACGCTTGTATAATAGCTTTGTTAGTGGCACCGTGTTACTGCTGGGGGCGCTGTTGGAGATGGGACATGGTTTTGCTGCTGGATGTGAAGGTAGAAGGTCAGCCTGTGTAAGTTAACGTGTCAGCAGGCTGTCACCACACCGGTGTCTCTCACCCGCCGGCTGTTGCTGTTACACACGTCGGCAGCTAAGGTGACCTCAACGTTATCATCTCAGAAAATGGCCAAAAAACGGAGAGTAAGGCGAGAGATCGACGACCTGTCCTCGGCACAGGAGGAGGTGAAGACGAACGCTAGTGACTCTCAAATACTGAAAGGTGGGTTTCTGGTTGTGGTGGCTAACCGTCAAGCTGAATGGAGAGCAAAGCAGAGGAAAGCAAATACTTCAGGGCGATACAGATATATTAAGCAATATAACGACATGACATTGTCGTTCCTGCTTTGAGGTCAGTGCGGATTGCAGAAAGAGCTAATGTTAGCCGGATCTTGGTTGTTGTAACACAGACAGCAGCTGTCGCTAGCTCCAGCGAGAATTAGCCGCCTTCGATGGCTAGCTTAGTCATAGCTAATGAAGAACATAACGCTGACGCGTTGAAGGAGCCAAAATACACCCAAACCCTGTCAGTGAGGGTCAGTAGGGTAGTGGATGCGATTTAATTACCCTGCATGTTAAAACGATGGCAATATCTCAAAAATCTGAAGGTTTTTATTAGCTATGTTTCATCAATAAAGATTGTCCAACGACCAGCCGTGGAGGAGATGTTCAGGCACAAAGTAAAAACACTGTAAAAATACTGCAATGACCTGCATTGAAAATGTTACTTAAGTACCTATTGTCAGATGTTCTGAAAGTGCCAAAAACAAATGCACTCAATGCTGAAAAGTCCCATTGATTGTAATGCTATTATATTACATTATTGGATTAATATTGCTGGTGCATTCTTGAACCATTTTAAATGTTGTTGCATAGGTTAATCTATAGCCATCACCATAGTCACCATATTTTATAACCTCATCATAAAATATGTATGTAAAATCTTAATTTGTAAAGCAACTAGTAACTACAGCTTTCAGATAAATGTAGTGCAGTAAAAAGTATGTTTCCTTCTGAAATTTAGTGGAATAGAGGTATGAAGTAGAATTAATAAGAAATACTGAATTAAAGTACCTCAAAAAGTACAATACTTGAGCAAATGCATTTCATTACATTTCACCACTGATGATGCCATGCCTGCCAAACAGAGATGAAGGGAGATATTAAAATGTTAAGATGCATTTATTTAGCCACTCAAATGTACAACAGTTAAGCACATTTAATCTAATCCCTGAAACCATGACTTCCAAAGTAAAATATTTTGTTTCTGAGCAGATGGTACTGTAAGTACTGAAAGTATGCCCATTTGTGCTAATAACATAAATCAGTTTTTGCCTTATTGCGTCCACATTAACCAATATCACTTTATAATAATTGTTTTACCTGTTGTTTGTACTTTGAAGCCTGAAGTGATATCTGAATGTAAATTTGATGACACATTAAATTAGCTTTTATGTGAGCTTTAAATTCTTTAACTTTACTGAGGTCCCGATGAGCAAATCCTACAGGAATTATGTTTAGTTTTTTTTAGCTTGTTATTGATTTCATCAGTTGCTGACTAGTTGATTGGACTTAAATGCCCAGAGTGCTATCAGTATTCTCTGTATCTGTATCAGCTTTTATACAGAGAAGTGTTGCCTATTTTTTGTCCATTCATTGAAATCAGTGACTTATTGCTCAGTGGTTGTATTAGATTGCATTGCTAAGTGTACCAAATAACTGGAATAAATCTTTCTAAGACTGCTTTAGATCCAACTCTAACCAGGAGTCAGAGTTGGGGAATTCTTCTATGAATATTTCCCTGTGTCGTATGCACCAGGAGAACAACATGTACAAACATACATGTGTTGTTTTCAATATCAACACATACATGTGTTGTTTTAAATATTAGTGTGGAAGTATGTGTCCCAAATTGCAGTGTTGGTTTGTTAATCAGTGACGATTAGTGTTAATTACTATTATATTACTGTATAACTATATTCCCTAAATTGTACAGCTGAAATTATTCGACGTTACAGAGAGTCTCTTTCCATAAATGGTTAATTGAAAGCATGACTTAACAGACCGTCTCAAAAACAGGAGCCCCAGCCTGTCTCAAGTGGGAGACTCAGTTCCCTGTAGGGGTTTGAACAAGTGATGCAAAACTCATAAGCAAATTACACAAGACTCCCTGGTAGCTAGTTTGTTGTTTTTATTGGAAACATTTTATTTATATGGTAAATAACGTATTCTCTCTCCCCACAGAGGCTCAGCATACTGCAGGGGGCTCCGCACGCATGTCTCTTCTGATTCTGGTGTCTATTTTCACCTGCGCTGCCTCAGTCATGTACCTGGTCTACAGGAACTTCCCAGAGCTTCCTGAGTAAGTTACTTAATGGTTTATTAACCTTAGTTAAATGTAGGTAGGGACAATGTCCACCTCTGGAAATTAAGACTTATTTTGTATTCACAAATAATACTGAGATCTTATTTAAAGTATATTTATTAGTTATATATACATATGTATTAGTTTATTAACAGGGCGAAACAATAGTTGCAAAGTATTTTACCAAGAGACATTAACAGGAGAAGAAAAAGACCAGGTGACATTTAATAGGCGGAAACATAGCCAAAAGAAGTAAAATCTTGTACCGATTTAGCTTCTGGAGACTTTCAGAAAGTCTGTTGCAGAAGCTTCATCACTTTTGGTTTTCAGCCTTGATTGTGGAATAGCAGAGGTATGAGGGGACAGCCACTATTTTTTATTGTAGACGGGCCTGACTAAATATGTAATGTCTTGTTGGTAAAAAAAAGTGAATCATTACAGTTAATCTTAAAGTTAACAGGTCACCAAACAAAGAGCCTAGCGGCGGTGCAGCAGTGGATCTACATAATGTTGTTGTTGGGAGACTTGCGGCAGAGGTCTGGACTAGTTTGAGTCAAGCTATTTCAGACTTGCTGAGGCAGGTAAAGGCACCAAATGAGACATAACAATAGTGGTGGTAGACTGCATGAGGTGCCTGAAAAGATAAAACGGAGCTGATAATTTTGACATGATGCTCAAAATCCAGAAGTGGCCTTAACATTTTGAGCAGTATAGTTTTGGTAAATGCATGTAACAGTGTCAGTCATGGTTATGTTGGAGAAAATGTAGAAATCTCTATTCTTGTGTTGAAGAAAAGCAGTTTTGAATCATAATTGAGACTGAATGAGAGATAAGCCAGTGTGCAATAAATGCCAAAACAATTTTAGAACACAGAGAACATATGGACCAGGAATTAATCATATAACCCATTAAAGGGGCTTCACTAAGAAACATGATCATTTACAGTGATATTGATGTTTTTAAGATTTACTTAAAACCATCGGTTTAAGGTTTAAACCATACGGCTCAAACTATTTACTCACCCACTTTCTGGCCCTCTCAAGGACCACTTCATTCTCACTCTTGTTAAATGTAGCACTGAATGTTGATCAGAAGCAGCACAAAGCAATCACCAAAGTCTCTGCTTAGTATATGCAGAAGAAAGTTAGGAAATTGTCAGAAAAACGGTTGTATTGTGATGAAAACAAACAAACAAAAAATGTTTGTAAAATATGTATGACTGAAGATTTTAATTTCATTGTTTGTATTTTCAGTGATGAAATGGAGAAAATCAAGATCCCCAAAGACATGGAAGATGCCAAAGCTTTGGGAACAGTGCTGTCCAAATACAAAGACACATACTACACCCAAGTGTTGGTGGCCTACTTCGCAACATATGTTTTGTATCCTTGGAGAAAATATATGCACCTTTTTGTAAAAACTATGTCTCAACTTTGCTTCCTATTGAGAATGTTGTAAGAAATTCAGGCCTTACAAAGACAAGTCTGGGTTGAACGATCGTTTGTAGCAATAATTCAATTATTTAGTTGTAAACTGAGGTCAGCATTTTACCAGCTCAGTTTGACTGAGCAGATTTCCAAAAGAATGAATCAGCTTCAGGTTCTTGATCTTGGAATGCCACCGTGACAAAATCTGGCTACAGCTTCTTTCAGTTGTTTCCTTGATGCAATCTTCCGCCAGGTGTTCCTTGCAAAGTATCTCCATTACAAAACCTGTCAAGCAGCATCTCTTCTGTCTGAAACAGCACACCAATTCTCAAGTTAGTTGAACCTCCCATTAGGATTCAGGGAAATACTGTTTTCATCCCTTCTGTGTATTTCTTTCTCACTTAACGTGGACCGTATCAAATCAAACATTACACAGAAAGACCAGCAGGCTAGAGTGCTCAGAGGGATATGTCCGTCGTGTATTCATTATTATAGTTAATTTCTTTGATTTAACATGCGTAGGCCTGTGTGATAACTGTATGTTTTTGTAAAGTCGTTTACCTTGACACTTTTCTCAGCCTCCAGACATTTGCAATCCCTGGATCTATCTTCCTCAGCATCCTGTCTGGATATCTTTACCCTTTCCCCTTGGCTCTTTTCTTAGTCTGCTTGGTGAGTAAGGAAGGACAGAATGAAATGTGTGATTGAAAACAAATGTTGTATTGTATAATGAACAAATGTGCACGGGAATAGTTTCCACGAGACACGCTAGGTGTCTAAAGCTTTACAGACGCATCCTCTCTTTTGCAAGAATGGATTATGCCATTACCCATTCAGTAAAGTTTAAATCTGGCAGGCGTTGGAGCAGACACATGTGCACAAACAGTCTATCTTTGATGTTCAAGTCAATTCAATTTTTATTACAAAAAGACATGAAATAGATTGTGTGTGCAACATGTCATGTGGCTGCATTGCATCACAGTCAGTTGTGGCCACACTTGGTTGGATTTCTTCCTTCTGCAATGGATAAGAACAAAAAGTTCCAGTTTGCTTTTAATGTTTTGTAAAAACACGATGAGTGCTGAAGAAGTTCTTCCTCTTTGATTTTGAGGGACTTCTTTTCAGTTAAATTTCAAGAGTATAACAGGACATTTTAAGGGAAGTTAACTGATGTGTGTGTAAATAACCAATGTTTTCTCACTCCACCTGCAAGATTGTGGTTGTCTTTTCCTTATCATATGTCAGACATCATGTGTTTTGTCTGTTGGCAGTGTTCTGGCCTGGGTGCTTCCTTTTGCTATATGCTGTCATATCTGGTGGGCAGACCCATGGTCTACAAATATCTTACAGAGAAGGCACAGAAATGGTCCCAGCAGGTGAGATCCTTAACAGAACATTGAAGGTATATTTTAAAAACAGTTTTATGTTTGAGATGTTTGTCTTTTTTACTAATCATATTCAAACAAGAAAACATATTATAAATAGTATGTACAATCTATCTGTTGTTAGAATGAAAGTAAATATAATCTATATAAAAAAGCTTATTACTGCCCCCTAACAACAAAGTTTAATCAGCAGTTCTCTGTCACAGAATCAATGAAAACTGATCATTATCTACTTCATAGATAGAATGTATTGCAGAGCTGTGGTATTGGATTGCAATATTTTGTATCAGTCGAACTAATAAACTGGTCCTTTACATTACTATATTACTTAATACACACAGACATAAACATTCTGTTTGTGACTTCTTGCTGGCAGGTTGACAAACACAGAGACCATTTAATCAATTACATCATCTTCCTGAGGATAACTCCCTTTCTTCCCAACTGGTTCATCAACATCACCTCACCTGTCATCAATGTGCCTTTGGGAGTTTTCTTCATCGGTACCTTTCTCGGTAAGACTTTCCCTTCTGTTGTGTTTTTATTTTGGTGTCACTTGTTGTCACTGACTCACACGTATTCAACCTGGCTGATTCCCAGGAGTGGCGCCGCCGTCCTTTGTAGCAATCAACGCAGGTACAACACTGTACAAACTGACCACAGCTGGCGAGGCCGTGTCCTGGAACTCCCTGGCTGTGCTCGGCGTGCTCGCTGTGCTCTCCATCCTTCCCGTCTGCTTCCAGAAAAAGCTGCAGAAGAAACTAGAGTGAGACACCCAAACAACTCAGCATCTCATCTGCTGGCTGATCCCGACATCCCCCTTCCCCTCCCATGGCTCAGGAACGTGCAGTTGTCACTCAAGTTGCTCTGCCTCAGTCTCATACACAGCTGCTGGTGGGAGAATCTCTGACCATTGGCACAACAAGCACTCATTGACCACAAAACGCATGCAGTGGTGGGTTGTTCCTGATGTTAAACTGGCCGTTGCTTGCACAAGTTTTTTGGTTTCTGTAAATTAAGTTGTTGATTGTGGCACATCTTGTAAATAAGAGAAATTGCGTCTTGGTCATAATTGTATGATTCTGGACAGACAATTAAAGGTGCTACTTGTAGGATGTTGAAGTAAAACAAATTATTCTGATACCAGTTGTTTCATATGGCCTATGGTTTCACTCTTTTCTTGCTAGAAACCGCTCAAAATGATGTCAATATCAACATCTGCTTTTTTTTTAAATACTGGAACGACTTTTACATTTGCTTTGGCAGTAGCATATCAGTCACTACATCCTGTTTGTAGCACCTTTTAAGTTCCACTCCTTTTTAATATTTATTTTAACATGCTTGTGTCTAATTTCAACCTAATGAAGTGCACCACCACAGCAATACCTGTCACACTACGGTTGAAAGTGAATTTTAGTTTTCAAAAAGTACATTTTGATACCTGGTGCTTGCCTTGGAAAATGTATGCAGTGGGAGGAATGACTGAAACTGTGAAGAAAACTGTAATGACCTTTAGTAAGTGCTACTTTTGTTGACATGTTGGTGAGTTCCCATGTTCTTCCTCGAACGGTGCCTGGATCCACTGTCACACAACAGCTCTTTTCATTTTCACCCGTTTTTCTTCATATTAGCAGCCTGAAGCAGCTCTTTGCCACTGTAACGTGTAAAGAACAGACTCAGGCTGATGTTTGATTTCCTCACAGGACATCCAGACAGCAGGATGCCAAATTCCAGGCATCGTCCAATTCAAAATATATTTTTTAAAGATTATGTCAACACAACTGATTTATGTATGATAAAATGCATGCAACCTAGAAAAGCCAAACGGAATCGTCTTGGTTTGTGAATTTGAGAAACCCAGGGTGACGTGGGTTTACAAGTTTTGCATACTTCTAGGTGTGTACTCTGATTATTTGTTCGTCTCCCCCCAGTTTAATATTGTTGGCGGTTCCAGTATAGAACTGGAGATGTTCATATTATGGATGATACACCAGTGCCCTCAATAGGACTGCCAACGGACTGATGTATCCAAGCTTTTTACTGCTTCCACTCCTCACCAGGAGAAATGTATTATGATGCCTGATTCATGTTGTTAGTTTCTGTTCTTTAAATTGTAAAGTTTGTCCTCTGCTATAAAAGCTTACTGATTTTTCTTTTCATTTTGATGTTAAATCTTTGTTTTTTTGTTTTATGTTTGGACTTGTGTACCAGTGTACCTTATTGCTGCTGCTTGCAAACTTTCTGGACGGTTACCAGAGACGATGCAGTGAATGTAGATGCAGGTAACTTTTTCGACAGACTTTTCTTTAATCTCTTTAAAATTGCACATATAGAAGGGATTTTAAATGACTAAGCATTAATTATTTAAAACTTGAGCAGTTGTACTATATGAGAACATTAATGTCTGAGCATTTTCAGCTCTCCATACTTTTTGTTGCAGGAAATAATGCTACTTAAGTCAAATCCAGTTGGGTTGTTTTTATGGTTGTTAGTGGTTTATTAGAGAGCTGCATTTGAGGTACACCGTTGTCTTGGAAAATACATCTTCACTAATGTGGTTCAGTCGAGTGGAAAACACTATAAATTGGTCCAAAAAGAAGAATTTTTTTGTCTTAATATTTGAATAGACGCTTGATTAACTTCTTGGAAGTTCTCTATAATCCTAAATCTGCCAAGACATGAAAGATGATAGATTTCAATTAATTTCTTTTATCTATTTGATCAGATATTTCTACTGAAACCTATTCTAAACTTTACGCTGAACATATACTCAAATTGGATATATTACTGCTGTCTTGTGTCCTTTTAACCTATCAAAGATATAGTGAGATGAGTTTTTTGTAACCTTCAGTTAACATTTCAAAAAGCAGTATTATTTTGTACTGAGCTGTGCTGTTTTACAGTATGAAGTTTACAAATCACATTTCTGTCCTATCTAATCAATAATGTTTTATTAAAAAATATTTATTGGATCATTAAAATGATCTTTACAGAATTGATTGAGTTTTGAGAATTATCCTTAAAAAGCACATGTTAAATCACGCTGCAGCAGGGAACTACCAACACAGTATAATAGCCTTCTGTGGAGGATAAACTACAAAATGGATTTATAAAGGAATATAAAATTCTTGGTTTCCTGGTAATTATGTATTAAGCTCGTGGATGGACTGAGTTCTCCTGTTCTTTTTAGGAACACAGAACATGCAACAAGCTTTATTGACACATTAACAACAAGAATTGACTATAGTCCAAATCATTTGTTGACATTTTAGTGGGTTTGTTCAATCATGAACAAACGTTATCATAGATGCAGTTCATCTCCTAAAACAAGACTGAGGGTTTAGTGCCACCAGGTGGTGATATTGTAACATACTTGCTGAGCTAAGCAGTGGCCTGTTGGATAACGTGACATTTAACAATTTACTCAAACAACATACTGAAGTGTCTGCTGCAGTGTGAATGCATATGCAATTTAAAGTTAATCAGGGGACTTTTTATAGATTTAATTAAATTGGACATTTTTTATATGTATCTGAATGGCAAAATATATGACCACCCTGTGATGTTTATTTATAATTAAAAAGGAAGAAAATAGGATCAGTGTTTGGACTTAGCCATAGTTAACTTGTAACTTCTCTGCTATACACTGGCATTGTCTTAATTAGATAGATGCAAATAAGATGGGTTTACTAATAGTGAAATATAAACCTAATTTTGAGATAGTAAAAATATTTTAACTGGAGATTCAGATAATTGAATTGGATTTTAAAACATTATGCGAGAGATCAACTGTCCAGCTTGTTTTTAATTACAAACAACAGGAACAGCTGTTTCATCTGATCTGATTGAACAGCTGAATCCAGTGTGGATGTATAAACACAACAAAGACAACCCTTCAAATAATAAAGAATGTAAATAAATGAATGTGCAATTTTCCTTATTTAACATTCTACAAAAGCCGTTCTCACAAGTATATTTACAGATATGTTTTAACATACACTTTTCTTTTTTCCAAGAATGTTGAGAAAATATAGATTGTTTAGACTGTACTTTAGGATCTATTTAAAGGTCAATGAAAAACAGAAAACCACAGGGTCAAATGTTGATGCTTCTCTGGAATTAAACAACTGGAACCTATAGCCTCAAAGCCAAGGTAAATACAATATAATGCACATAACTACAGATGCACTTTGCTGCCAAGCAGTTTAAGAATAACATCTGCCAGGATGGTGCACAAACAGTATCAGCCTGGTGTTATTTTATGGGTACAAGGCAGAGTTACAGCTGTGATGCTGTTGATGGACCACAATGCATTTCGACTGCAACGCTCTGATTTCTAATGACTTGTAAAGGCAGAGATAAGAACAAACCCGGAAGTAGTGGACATTTCTTTCGAAATAAGACAACATTTGTTCTGAAAAACAAAAAATACATGACGTACTCCGTAGTTAACGCAGGGCAGTTTTAAAATATCATGTGTATTAATAAAGGAGGAGAAAAAAGACAGTACATTTTTTGTAGTCACACAAAAATGTCACCAGCTATACAAATATGGCTGAATTTGCAGGCCTGTAGTTATTTTCTTAAACTACTGAGGATAGATAGTAGAGGATAGTGTGTGTATTAACTGTAAAGAAGGAGGATTTATTTGACATAGACATAGTCAATTTTAATCTCAAAACTATTGTAAGTGACTTTGACTTTCAAAGATTTTTACTTGCTACTAGAAGAATTGTTATTATATATTCATATATGAACTTGTTTTTATTTGAGTATTCTTTTTTCAATTGATTTCATGTATTTATTTTAAATTACGTACACTACAAAACAGATTAAATTACAGTTCGGATATGTACGACGTATTTAAAAATGAATGTTTTATTGTGAAGGATGCGGCCGGATGTCTGATGGCCGTTGCTGTTGGTGTTAGCCGAACAAGTTAGCTTAGTATCGGTACTGATTTTCGAGCTTCGCAGTAACGTAGCATCCGTGATGGCAGAGAGAAATCACCCCTGCGAGGTTCTTTAATATGCTCCCTGTTGATGGGATAAGGGAACCACCGGACCAGTCTCAAAATGACCACCGGCTTCAGCTCCGGTTCCTGCCGGTTCGCAGATTATTTTGTGATCTGCGGACTCGACACCGAAAGCGGGCTGGAACCCGACGAACTGTCCGGTAAGCACATTAGCCATCGGGTAAATGTCGGGCTGATGCTGGAGCAAATAACGCAGGAAGGAAGGGGTGTTAGCTATAACGTCGGGTCGGCGTTATTATTGAACATTTACTGTATTTTAACGTGCATGTCTTTTATTTATTCGTAAAATATAGAATGTAACATTTAAGATTAATACTTAGCGAATATAACGTTAGGCCTAGCGCATCTTCTCTCCGCCTGTTTGTCTGTAATGCTAGATGAAAAGCGAGAGGATTACTGTCTTTTTATGTCTTTTTAACGCACCGACATTCATTTTAATTAAAAGATTGTCGATAAATTCCCCCCAAAATTTGTGTTCTCTATATATGAAAATGATGCTGGGACTGCGCATTAATGCATATTTTATATAAGCGACACTCTTCTCAGTTAATTCAGCCATTAATATATGTAATGTTATGTGGAGATGTTATTATAGTGGCTCCCTGCTCCTCCCTGTCATTTAGAGGAGATCAAGAATCAAGGTAGCAACACAATTGGGCGGATTAACCTGTGAGATGCCCTAGGCATCCTGGCATACCCCTAGCATCCTCAGCATCCACCAGAGATCCACATTGTGCATCCTCTTCAAGTAACCTCCTTAGAGGGCACACCCTTCCTTTCACAAACAATTATATTAATATCTTGAACATCTAATAAGAGTACAAGAAACACCTGCATCCTGATTCTGGGACTGTGACCTTTCTAATTACGTTTTTGCCTGCATGAGCATGTGTTTTGATTGAAAGAGAGAGGATATTTGCATGGGAAACTGTGGTTAGTCTGAGCATGAACTGGCATGGCAACAGTGCTCTTTTTTTCTCTGGTACTACATTCCTAGTTGTAACTAAACGTACATTTGAACATAAATGAGAATACATTTTGGCATCAGGTGGGGATTTGACAACATTGTTAGAAGACTCACTAGGAGACCACACATGCGTTTACCATCGTCTGGATTCTGAGAAATGGTAAAGACACTGAATCCAAGATGCAGTCCACCAAGCTGCAGTTGTTACGTGACAAGCTAATTCAAGTGTGGTAAAGCAGTCGCTCCTCGAAGCCGATTGGGTAGCTATGACAACTGGCAGAGGAAGCACGTGACAGGGTATGTTACCATAACTGCACGTTTCATCTCAGAAGAATAGGTCCTAACCTTTTTTTTTTTTTTACATGAAGTAAGTATTGTGTTTTGAGGCCAAACTGGGTCATCAACGTGTACAGACAAGAGAGTTTTGGCTCTGCAAGATGAACAAAAATCTAGATCTGTGAGATAAATGAGTAAAACTGCAAGTCTGTTATTGGTCATCTGTCGCCTCAACTGCATATTGAAACATTCACTGTTGCATTCCCCCAATCTGCACATAAATTATTGGATTTCCCCTCAGAAATTCAGCTTCAGACAGAATTAATGCATCTAATTACATACTGTGTTTACAAACTAAGGATTTTGCTGTGAGTTGAAAAATGATTATTTGTAAATGTTCATGCATGTAACCAGTGTAATTGAAGGCTTTTGTTAATGAAATGTATTTGATCCTCTGTGACAGATGGGTGCATTTGAGTTTGTGTGGTGATGTGGCTAATATAGTTTGCCCTAAATGTGCTTCCACCTGGGGAAAAAACGACGTAATAATTAACCCTCTAGAGTAATGTCAGGGTACGGTTTCCCGCAGCAACACCCCTGCTAACTAATATCCTTTGAGAAACCCTAAATGTTGAAGGGAACAAAAACACGAGATACATTTCAACTGAAATGCTGTACAAATATTGTGTATCTCCCAAACAATCATGTTTTCACTCATGTTGATGGTTGATATGCTTCAGTTAGGTGAACTATACAAGTGCAAGTACTAACCTGAACTTAAGCCTGTTCTGAGTAACTGTGTTTAGGTTTATAAGCTCTAGTTGACCGGGTCGCTGCTCCTGTACTCTCCTGGTTTCAGGAACCAATCCAATTAGTTCGGCCAATCGTACTGATATTCAGTCCTGTGAAAACAAAAAAAGCTCTTCACAACACAGTGATTAATAGGGATCGGCTTTAGTGTGGTTTCTCTATTTGTGTGATTTATAGTGACTCAGCAGGTAGTGAGAGGCCTGTGGAGTTGGCTGTTGTAGTTGAAAGAAAGTTCCTTCCTCCTTGATGCAATAACTTAACCAGAAAAACATAGTTTTCAAAGACTCAAGCACCTGCACTTCCTATTTTTACTTCCTTTAAGTCAAGTTCCGGTTTACAAGCTTGAGTTCAAATTGACTTGAAATAGAAGTTTAAGAACATGCACTTATCTGTTTTATATTGAGCACATCCATGACCTAGTTGACCAGACTATTATGGTTTATGGTCTTTCCCTCCACAGTCATTCAGTCCACATATCAGGCTTGGATCAATGTGGACAGAGAAAACACTAGTGTATGATTATCATTCTTCAAAATGTGGTTTGGTACCATTGAGTGGCTGTAAAAGTAAGATAGCATCTTCTTAAATCGTGTCAGCTGATAAGACAACTGCCATTGAACTTTCAGACGCTAACTTTATCATCTGTGTGGGGACCATGTTTCGTCTTTGACTCATATAGAAGACATAAATTAGTATATATTTTTTAATGTCCTATTGATTGGCTTCGCCTTTTAAAAAGTAGTCTTAGTGTTATCATAAATCTGCTGTTGGGTGTGTGATAGTGGTTCTTTTAGGCCTCTCTGACTAGACTAAATTTACCCGGTTAAAATCTTGCACTAAAGTACAAACTGGAGCTGTGTGGTTGAACATCACTGAAGCTGTTCTACTTACTGCATATTGCTGCTGTTTACTGTAGAAAGACGTTAGGGGCTTGCCCTTATCGACTCTCAGTTTTGAGAGAGGAAATGGTGCGGAATTTCCATTGTTACAGGTTACATGTGATTATGTCAGCTAAACACCTGCTATAGCTATACAGGAGCTTTTTTACACCTTGATTGAAAAATGAAATAGAAAATAAACGCATGTTGTTGCAGGCATAAAATTGATTTATGACATTTTGACATTGAATCTTTACTTAAAAGGGAATACTTCTTCTTTCACAATGAAATCAAAATACTGTACTTGTTTTGGTAATATAGTGATGTTTCAGATAACATTCGTGTGTGGGTGGATGATTAGCAGGATATGCAAATGCTGGGAAACTAGATGCACTTTCAGCCGTTTGGAAAAATACCAGTGCTGAAGAAAATGTGATAATCTATAAATTGTTTATGTCATTTTCTTTCTTTCTGAAATGGGCAACGTTAATTGATGCCAGCTTCTCCATTGTTTGAATATGCTGATTGTCATATATTACAGTAAACTGAAAATCTGTTGGTTGGACAAAACAAGACATTTGAAGACAAGACCTTTTATACCCCCCCCCCCCCCAATCATTTAGAAAAAGCCATATTAGTCAGTACTGAGAATAATAGTTAGTTGCAGCACCACATTTGTACTATTTTCTGACTTCGTGGACAAAACAGTAAATCGACTGAGCGAGAGAAGTATCGTTAGATTCATCAATAATAACAAAATACTCATTAGTTTCAGCCCTATTAAATATTGTACTTATGTTGAACTACTGAACAAATACTTGCTGCTGCTGCTGCTGTAATCATTTTGGGCATCATAAACAAAAAATGACGTGAACCAGTGGCGAGGCAGTTTATCTTACCGAGCAGAAACAACCGATACTAAGGATGGTAACCTTACTCACATAGTAAATATTGTAATTGCTGAACAGATGATTGAACACCATTATACGCCATATAATTAAAACATTTAAAAAATGAATTAAAGTAACCTTGCCTCGAACTTTGCTGACAAAGCTGTTGGCTAATTGATAGATACTTGGTGCCATGAATGAAATGAGCCAAATCAACATTTCTGGGGGATTCTTTCCAGCAATTTAACAGCATGTGCCTCACTTTTAAAATGGTGCAAATGGTGATTCATGTACAGTGAAACACAAAGAAACCACCAAAACTTTCTTTAAGCACAGTGTTTGGCAGCGCAGTGAGGACCTGATTAGCATATGTATGACCCTGCAGCCTCACTGGAAACACAGCGAGCTGAGGGACATAAGTACACCCGCACACAGGCTCCACTTATTCAAATGCTAAATATCCTTTTGAATTTCCCAGGCTGCCTCTCTCCCCCAAGCCTACTCAGCAAACAAATGAGGATGAATGGCCCAACATGAAAGCTGGCTTTAAATGCATAATGTGGGCTTTCATATTTTCACTCAATTGTTTATTTATGGGCCTGCAGAGGGTCTCCTGTCAGTGTTTTAAAGTCTGCTTGAACATGTATCCAGTATGTATGTACATGTATAAGATTCATTACAGATTTCACAGGGCTTTAAAGGTGCAGTTCATTCTCTTCTTTGCACACAAACTTGTCCGTAAGTACGCTTGTACAAAATACTTGGTCATAGGGCTGTAACTAATTATTACACTTTTATTGTAGATTAAACATTTTATTTATCAATTCATCATAGAGTTGGCAAGTGTAAGGAGCTGTTTCAGTGCCCCTGCTGCTAGAAGTAAAGGTCCCATTCATTTTTCTCAGAGACACAACTCACAGTTGAAGCATTTCTAGAGCTTGGATCAGCATGAAACTCCCTGTTGAATCATCAGTACAAAAGTGTGTGTAAATATCTGGTTCTTTTATAAAAAGTCGCAGGTACAACTCTGAATATAAAAACTTAGGGGTGGGAGATCTACGACTCCCAAGGTGCATTTTGGAAAGAAACATTCAATCGCAAAGCTTAAAATTCTGTGACATGCACCACTGGAATAAATGGAAGCAAAAAATTGTGGTGTTGGGAAAACTGACAGCACAATGTGCAGCTTAAATCAAGTTTACTTTTAGATTCTGGGTCAATTTTGGATTAATTCAGCAACTATGTGGTGATGTTTTGTTCATAATTTTGTTGTTGAAGCAATGACTCTAAATGTAGCATCTGTTGTATTGTTTTGGGGTATTTAAATGTAACGTTTTGCTCATTAGTGCTGTTCCCTGTTTGGATGGGAAAGGTAAGACGGGAAGGTTTACATTCTTTCATGAATGGCAGAGTAATTATACCTGCACATTCTTGTCTAAAAGACTGCATATTTTCTGTGGGTCAAGCGTCTCTGCAGTCCAACCCCCGTGGCTGCTAACAGATGTTGTCGTGTTACATCAAAGCAGCGTAAGATTTAAAGATTTCTCGTCTACGCCTTCCTGTTAGCTGTTGATGTGATGTAAAAATTGGTCTGGCTGGTGTTTGCAATTCTCTCTGGCTTCGTCTTGTCAATCTTCAAGTTCACGATTAAAGGCCCAGTCTATTATTTTTGGCCACAAATATAAATGTATTTATCTTTTTTACTGCCGTGTCTACAGACATTATGGACGTGAACAACCGTTGTGACTTTGTGACACGTCAACGTAGGGAAAGTACAGGTGCATTAAATGACATGCATTACATTTGGATGAGCCAGTTCCACAGCCACTGTTGTTCAAGCACGCACGTGATTTACTTGGACACCTAAATGCAACTAAGCCGTAATCAGGTTATAAGTCACACCTGTGCTCTTTGTTGTATGACAAGTAAAAACGTGCAGGCTTTGTATGCGTGTAGCAACAAACATCAAAAAAGTAAATCATTTAAAAGTAAAAGTATACTTTTATATATATATATATATATACTTAGGTATAACTTCAGATTTGGAAAAAAGTTTCTTTTCATGGTGCTGTTATTAAATTCAGCAAAGTATTTTGACAATCTAACATTACCAGATTGGCAGGTTAAATGGACATTTTGCTGAACTTAGCACAGATTGCTGTTACAGTACTTGGTACAGGTGTGCTGTGAACAAATCCCGACATAAACAGATGAATGTACTGATTTTGTAGAATATACAAGGCACATCATCTTCTTTGCAAAAAGGGCTTTCTGCCCCTTCATTGCCTGTCCATAAGATCTAATCTATTGTGATAGGGCCGCGAGTTTACAAGTGCTGTTGCTTTATGTTGTCAGCTTGTTGCAGGTTATTTGGCAAGAAAATAATTTCCTATATTTCTTCCTTATTTGTATTTCTGAATACCAAGTTTGAGACTACTGTGCTGACGTGTAATATGTGAGTTTCCAACAGGTCCAGCGCAATTAAAGGAATTCCTTGACATGTTGACGTTTTTCAGTTCAGTTACTCAACCACTTTTTTGCCCCAAAGCTACCCAAGAAACAGGATGTTGGTATTTTTTGGCAGCTTGCCTCCGAGTGATGTTACCCACTTATCTTGATGAAGAAAGACAGCGTGGTTTAGTGTACCAGTTTAGAAACTCTTCTCACATTGTAACAGATAAACAGAGAAACAATTTATGAAATGTTGTTCTTTTTATAAAAAAACAAAACCCATATTGTCTCTGTTGGGAGTATAAGCTGTGAAGGCTGGGAGTTTAAGCTGAGAGTGAGCTATCATGCTCTGTCAGTGCCAGGTCCTCTGGGTGAATAAGTGTCGATGTTTTTTGCTGCTGAGCCATTTTGAAGTGTTAGCAGTGTCCTCATCACATTCTGCTGCGGGCAGTCAAGTCGAGTCGTGTTTCAATATAGCTCTTCTAGTCAAAGAGGTACATCCCTTTATGTCTGAGCCTAGTGGGCCACAGTACAGTAGGTGTGAGGGTGTATGAGCACAGGAGGGGGTGCAGAGCCGTGGGTGGTCCCTGGCTCACAGGATGAGGGAAAACGTCGAGGAGCCAGAGCTCAATGATGCTCTCCTCCCACTGCTACCGGTCCACACACTCATGGCATCACAGTCCATTTGTTAGAAAACGTGACATCAAGAAGATGATCACGCTGTAGAGATTGTTGGTGTTCATGTCAACGAATGTACTCCCCAGTCAGCTTGTAATTAGCACTAATTATCAGCTGAAAATGGTGGAAGGAACACCTGTGTAGTCTCAGCTGACTGCACTGAACCTGACTATGCACAGGAGCAGGGAGAGGCAGCAAACTGTGATAGACCAGGTCATCCTATGTGACAAAACAAGGACAAGGTACAATGTCAGCATCTTTCTTCAGAAACAAAAGTGTATATACGCACACACACACACACACACAGAACTCAAATTAAAAGGGAAATATATAATTTTCCTTGTTAACACTTTTGTTTTCTTCTTTTTTGTTTCCTTTTTGTGGATTTTTACATGTTTCAATTTAAACGTTTGCATTGAGGCTTTTAATTTTAGCACTTACATTATAAAAAAACGTTTTTGTTTTGTATTCCAGGAGTTTCAATTTCTCTTTTCATTTTCACATTCCCAATTTACAATATCCAGTAAGGGGATTAAGTTTAAGGATTAAGACACCGACCTTGAACCACAACGTCCCACTCTCTCTAGGGCATGATATTTCACAAAAATGATGGCCCAAGTAGTACAATATGCAGTTAATTTCTTTTTTACATTTTGAGTAAAATATTTCCCCATTCACCACACTAAAAGCTTTATTAAGAAACCAATATTTGCTGTCCATGTAATCAATGACTGAAAAGAAGGGTTTTTGTAATGTGCTGCTTTCATATGCTGTGATAATCACCTCATGATTTTCACAATCAACAGACGTTGAGTGTTGTGGCCTGCTGTGTGCAGACAGTGGGTGTGATTTATTCAAATTTGATCTTACCATTAGCCACCATGCATGTAAGTCTGCTTACTTTAAAAGAACAGTAAATGAGGCTGTTGGTTGAGTAAAGCAATATTTCTCCAAGACAGATGCTTCCCGATGTTTGTTGTATTATTGCAGTACACATCATCGTGCTCCACGTCTGTTTTTCCTTTATGTCTTGGAATTTGACAACGGAAGTCAGTTTGGTATTTCAGCATTTTTATCCTCTTTGAACAAAGTAAAGATACAATTATACAAGTTAAATCTGGTGACTAAGCATTGATTCTGGGGTCATCACAATGGTATAAAAATGTCAAAAAGATTATAAGGAACTGAGTACATTTCCCCTCCCTACAAATTATAATAATCTCACTGTGTGACATATCTTTGGTTGCTGACTTTTTTATAGTTCGAATTGCGTTCCTGGCCTAGTTTCTTCCATGTGGGCAGTTTGAATATGAAAGTAACCAACAGATTAAACTGCATAATCCTTAAGACTTTGATTCCCTTGCCAGGATTTGTTTCACTGCATTTAAGAGTCTAATGTGAAGTTGTTTTTCGCTCCACTCAACACCTCTGTTACTGTTGGATTGGAGAAGGAAAAGACTGTAGACTTACTTAGGGGATACTGAATAATTGATACATTTGGAGTCAGATGTTGTCACCCTCTTACCTGAGTAAAGACAGAACTTGCATCAGTCTTTCTCAAAATGTCAACTAGGATTCTCAGTAAATGCTCTCCAAGATTAAACACAAGTGTCTTGTTCAAAGAAATGCAGCAGAGATAAATAATGGAATCATCAGGGAAGATTATTTGGAGTCATAACTGTGTGTGTGTGTCACCACTGAGTCATATTTGTAGGTGCAATGAAAATTGATTTTCTATGTGGTCCACAAAAAGTCCAGTGAGGAAAGTCCTAGTTTCACATCTCACAGGCCACAACAGACTGAGAGCAGCTCACATTTTGCCTTGACATGCTGCATGAATGTGTGTTTCTGCCAGCGGGACTCTTTCATTGGTGCTTGAAAAATGTCATGCATGAAGAGGACAGCAAGAAGCATTGCCTGGCTGCATAAATGGTCTCTTTTTTTTTTTTCAATGTAAAATGTTAGATGATGTAACTTTGCTCCAGGACCAGTCAGTCTGCAATACAATGGCAAACCATTACTGTTTACTGATGGGATACACATATCAGATCAGTTTGAGATGTTTTTTCACAATGAGATTTAAAGGGTGAAATGTTGAAATGTATTGAAATGTCACATCATGTCTTTGTACTTGTGCTATGCATACTATCCTTGGTAAATCATGAAGTATGAGGCTAACCTTACTCTATATGTTTCCCATAAAATATATAAATCCCATAAAAAGACCAAAACCAAGAACATGTTGGTTTCTCAATTTCCAACTTCTTTACCCTGTCTGTGGTATTTAGTATCATTCATATAAAAAAAAAAGTTCAATAACAGGTCACAGTTTCACTATTTCCTTAAAACAGCTGGGCACTATAGTTTGTAACAAACCTAATTGAAACACGAGTAAATAGTGCATTTTTTACATTAATATACTCATGTTCATCACAATAAAGAAACATGTAAGTCGGTGTGAGGTTCTTTAATGTGTTTTTGTACAACAGTGGAGCTTAATGGCACAGAGATATAAGCTATATTATGCTTTGTCTACACAGACAATACTTGTTAGGAAAATACATTAATTGTCGGTTTTGGTCTTTTTATTGGATTTGTTAAATATAAGAAAGGTATAGAATAGTTCTGTATCCTTTAAATAACAGCATTTATAATGACAGACAAGAAAGATCCACAGCTTTGTGCTCTTGGTTCTCATAGCCTCATCCATCAGTAACAATGAATTGTCATTTGAAGCTTGATTTAATGCATTTTAAGCCACAGACTGAAATATCTATTGGATCCGGTGGCATAACATTTCTGTGGTAAATTCTAATTGGCAAATGTTAGCATGCTAAGATGCTAAACTAAGATGGTGAACATGGTAAACAACATACCCGTTAAACATAAGTATGATAACATTGTCCTTGTGGGCATGTTAGCATGCTGACATTAGCATTTAGCTCCAAGCACCACCGTGCCCATGTACAGCCATGCAGAGCCACTAGCGTGGCTGCAGATTCTACAATGGGATTATTTTCCGTATAAGAGCAGTATGGATTTGCATGATCTCTAGAAGAGGAGGAAAAATGACGTACAGAATCGCTGCACCCCACCAGCTGGCTTGAATTAGCATACCCACCTGACACAATAATGTCCTGCGTCTATGTGCCGCTTGTTCTCAGAGCAGGCCTGTCAGGATGTGTTTGCACAAAAACTGAGACGTGATGTGCTACCCATCCAGAACCAGGCTTTTAATTATATTTTTGTTTTATTTGTTGTGTAGCTTTATGCCAATATATAGAAGCTACTAAATTCAGAGATGGGGCCAGAGGAAATTTGGCAAATGAAGGTAACCCTCCCACCACACGCACTCCTCCCCCCTCTTAACCTGAGCTCAGCTTTAACGCTTCAACCTTTAACCTGGCACACCTTGGTTTATTTAGTTTTTTTCTCAGCAGCCCTTTTTTGTTACTTCAAATTCTATGTTTTCACAGTTATTTCCCTGCATAGGTGTGGGCCCTTTCTGTTTTGCTCACTCTGATTTCCCTCCTCCTGGATTCCTCTTGTCGCCTCCTCCCTCTCCCTCACATCTTTCAGTAGTAGCTGAACAATGAGCTGATGTTTGACAATCACTGCTTCAGTTTCTCTCTCACACACACACACGAATCCAGTGCTGCCTGCGCCGGCATTGCTTGGTCAATGTTTACTCTCCCCCTACACTCTGAATGACTTTTCAGTACTGCTTGGTATGTGGATAACTTCTGCTTTACTCTGGGTTCAAATCAACTCAACTTGTGCTTTCTATGATTGATTATGTTGTGTGTTTCCTTGTATTGCCATTAAAGCTGTCAGGAAGCATTACGATTCATAAAGTTGGATAAATTGTCTATTTTGGAGCATTAGTTGCTGCCTGAATATTTAATTTAGTTTACTTCCAACAGCAGGATGGAGATGACAGCTTTACATGATGCAATACAATATTCCTCTCAAGACAAATATGCTGACTAGCTCTTTCCTCTGGAGTTGCGCCTGGCACTTAAAACCTGCATCTGATCAGACTATTCTTCTGCTCCCCCACCTTCATCAGGAAGCTTGCGCTAACTTTTCCTTTTTGTTTTTGCTCTTCTCTCTGTTTCATTTTCAGGTGAGAATTTTGAGCAGAGTCCATTGCGGAGAACCTTTAAATCTAAAGTTCTAGCACATTTTCCAGACAATGTCGAGTGGAATCCGTTTGACCAGGATGCAGTGGGCATGGTACGATCTCTATACAGTCATAACATTTTCTTTATTTCCTAAAAAGTAATTGTATGGCTGTGCGATGGGCTTAAAATCACAATCACATGACTGATGAATATTTTTTCCTTTTGTATGATGATGCAGCAAATGTAAGCAAAAGCATATACATAAAGTGGGTGTAATGCATTGAACTGTTAAGAATTACTAACTAAGGTATAAAAGACAAATATGAGTTAGTCATTTTTTGTTGGTTTGCTTAGAATAAAGTAATAGTTCAATTCTTTCCATGAATTAATACGAGGAGATTGATACCACTCTCACGTCTGTGGCAAGTATAGAGCTAGAGTCAGGAGGCAGTTAGCTTAGCATAAAGACTGGAAATGAGGAATCTGTTACCTTTGGAAAGAGTAAGGTTAGCAAATACACATATACACAACATATATATTTGTTGTGAGCCAGGCTCGTCTTCTAGTAGTCACATGACATAACCCTCAAATCTCAATCAGTTTGTTTGAGTAAAAAAAAAAAGTAAAAAAAAACACTTCATTAAACAAACCAGATACATGATTAGTGAGATTTAGAGGTTTCATTTTGAACTCTGGACAGAGCCAGGCTAGCTGTTTCCCCCAGTTTTCATTGCACCCCTTTTGACTCCAACTCTGCACTGTGCACAGACATAAGAGTGGTATTGATTTTCTAGTTAATCTAATTTTAGGAAACAAAATGAATAAACATGTTGTCCAAATGTTATGCCTTAAATGTGAAAAAACAAAATTGTGTAAAATAGCCCCGGCCATAAATGCATTTTACCACATTACATTTTTTTATTTATAATATAGACATAATGAGCCCATATAACTTTTCAACAATTAATTATTGTTGTAGTCTGATGTTCCCTCGCCTTTTCTCTTTTCTCCCCCCTATGATACCTCTTGTGTCTGTCCTCTCACAGCTCTGTATGCCAAAGGGTCTGGCGTTCAGGACGCAAGTTGATTCTCGAGAGCCTCAGTTCCACTCCTTTATCATCACCAGGGAGGACGGCTCTCGTACCTACGGCTTTGCCCTCACCTTCTTCGAGGAGGTGACCAGTAAGCAGATCTGTAGTGCCATGCAGACTCTTTACCACATGCACAACGCAGAGCAGTACGACATCTTGCACACTCCCACCTCGCCACAGGGACTCCAGGACCAGCGACACCAACACTCTCAGCCTCGTCCCGTGCTCCATGCTGCACCCGCCATCTCCCGCCTGCAGCGATTCAACTCGTATGACATCAGTCGTGACACGCTGTACGTGTCAAAGTGCATCTGCCTGATAACACCGATGGCCTTCCCTCAGGCCTGCAGGAAGGTGCTGCAGCAGCTTCACCAGGCGGTCACTTCCCCCCAGCCCCCGCCACTCCCGCTGGAGAGCTACATCTACAACATCCTCTATGAGGTGCCCCAGCCACCCTCTGGGCGCTCCCTCAAGTTCTCAGGCGTCTACGGGCCCGTGGTGTGCCAGAGGCCGAGCACATCTGAGCTGCCACTCTTTGACTTTCCCATCGGTGAAATGTTTATTCTGCTGGGGGTGGAGAACGTTCTTCAGCTGTTCACCTGTGCCCTGCTCGAGATGCAGATACTGCTCTACTCACAGCGTAAGTAGCTGGTCTGCGACTGTTACACTCAATGTTTTCTCATCCAACCTTTAGCGCCCAGTCCCATTAGGGTGTATCGATTATAAGTAGCTACGCATTTTTCTCACATTACAGCCATATTTTAAAAACAACTAGACGAGTAGTCAGTCTTACATTGAAATCCTGTGTAGTATGGACAAAACTCATTAAAACTAGACATGTTTTCAAAGGAGCTGGTGAGCAAGAAAGAAAATCATGCATTATCTGTTAACAGCTGGTTTTTGGAGAATAGTGGGGTCGTGTGATCCTGTTAGTAGTCTCAACAGATGTCTCTAGAGCTGGGAGACATATCAGTGTCACGACATGAGACTGGATATTGTCTGGGGACCTGGTTATTGCACACTGACGTAGCTTTAAGGCTTTCCTCCCTGTTTATACATTTTGGATGGAAGGAAAAACGGTTACTATTGTTACACTATATTTAGTTGTATTATATAATAAATATCATGATTTAAACTTGTGTCTGTTTCCTGGCTTTAGGTGGTCTTTGATGGGTTCTCAATCAGAACTATTTCGAACGATCTCACTTGAAGGTGGCGTGAAAAGCCAGTCATAGAGAGGGGGAGACGCAGTATTGTTTTAAAATTAGGATAACGACGCATATTTCCAGTCTCTCCTTGAAGACATTCATAGTGTTGCACTTGGCTATTCAGATAAAAAGTGAAAGAAATAGTTGTGAAAGGCTTAGAAAAGTAATATTCTTGAGAAATTATTCAGAAATTCTTATTTTAACGCAGGGTGATCTTTTGACTTCCAAGTTTTTTTTTCTTCTTTCAGATTTAGTTTTTTAATTCAGCAGGAATTAAAAGAAACACCATAACTTAGTGTAGTCTTTGCTTCATTGTGTCTGTTTCAGTTACTGCACTGAAAAGGAAATGTTGCCCCTTGTGTCATTGCTACACTGTTGCTCCATAATCCAGCTCTATGACCAATTCATGTCTTTGTTCACCATTTGAGTGTGTGTATGTGTATGTGTGTGTGTGTGTGTGTGTGTGTGAGTGGAAGCAAGGATCTGATTTAAGGATGCCTGGTCTGGCGTGGTGATTGGATCCATTACAACGGCAAGAGAATGCAATGGTTTACAAAACGCCGGGTGGGGGGGCTCTTAAGGTGGAAAGCTGTTGTTGCTAGGCAACCCAGAGACAGGGAGAATAGCATTGATGCAGGATGATTATTATTGGTTAGAAGTGACATCATGCCCCTTCTCTCCCCCCACGAGGCTCATCACTGTAGAACATGTGACGGATGTTGTGTAGCGTTAAGCCCTGGCAGTCTTCCACTGAGAAGAAATGTGGGGTTGTTGGGAAAAGACACCGTGCCTTTAAACACACACACCGAGCACGCACACACACAGAGGAGAGGGATGCTCCACAAAGAAGGACTGTATGTGCTATTTGCTAAAAATAGCAGTGGAATACATAATTGATGAAAATTATTATTATTATTTTTTAAAGAAGGACAGTATTTCTTCCACAAAGCCGTAAAAGAAAAGATGTTCAAGTACTGTATGCTGCTGCTTCCGTCTTTCTCAAACAGGAAGCTTATCATGTGTCAATCATGTGTCAGCCATTGTGACATGCTAAAATTAAGCCATTATTTGTTATTATTATTTCAATGGCATTTTCTGTCCCACATCTTGTGATGTGTGATTTTATGTGACAGGAAAGACGAGAGGGAGAAGGAGAGATCAAAAAGAGTGCAATAGAGATTCTTCATCTGAACTGTGTTTGGTTGTGGCCTTAAGATACAGAATCAAAGTTGTCTTTCAGCCAAGCACAGACAATTACTAACTCCTTTCATATCCCCTTTTTGTATATTAGGGAATAGCATGACCATATTGTGCCTATAAATTGTATGTGCTTTTGTGATTCCAAAATATACCGTGGTTCTTCTTCATCTGGTTTAATATCATTTAAAATGGTAAATCCTTTTGAATTTGAACTGTTGGTCAGACAAAAAAATCTCGGAAATATTTTGACATGTCAGAATTTTGGCTCTTTTCCATTCACTTCTGACCAAATGAAAATATGAATTGATCAAAATCACTAAATAGCCTCCTTTTATTACCAAGATAAAAACTGAAGCTCTTTAAACTAACACAGAACCCATAATGCCAACCAAGTTGAAAAGTGCTGAGATGTAAGATCTCTAGCTGTTTCACTTCTGTTTGTTCTGTGTATTTTTATTCTGCTATACTGCATATATTTGCACTCGGTAGGTAAACTGAACTGCTACCAGTTCTCACTGTGGACATTTACAAAATGTTCATGCAGCTATACAAGCAGCAGCACTTGACTCTTTGTGACTTGAGTTAAAGTGGTTTCTTGTTATTGTGGCCTAGTTTAAGAGCAGATGGGTGATGTTAGTATTCTTGTCCCCATCCTGGGAGATGAAGCCTGCTGAGAGGGGGGATGAGGAGGGAGGCCCAGGCTGGGCGTGAGAGTCTCTTCTCATAGACCAACACATGTCCAAATGAAGGAATGCTATTTATCTTGGCTCCATAACAGGAGAGGCAGGGCTGCTGCTGAATGTACAGTAGGTGTCAACAGGATAGAGCAGGAATGCAGATGAGGAGGACCGGACACATATTTGCATATATACCAGTTGACTTAAGTGTGAAACCCTAAACATGAAGGAGTGTTGCTGTGTGGAGTCATGACAAAGGAATTTAACGTCAGCCAGAGAGCCAGCTGACTGTCGATGTGTCACAGTAACCAGACTCCGGAACAGTTCAGGCAGTCAAATATGTGCATTGTCCTTAAAATGGCCACCAAGTGTAAATACCAGTAGTAAACGGGCAAGATTACAGTTTTCAGTACACATTGCAGCTTTTGCAGTGATGGATGAAGCATTCAGATCTTACTTTAAGTGGAAAAAGCAATACTACAATGTTAAACCACTTCAATACGTAAAGTTACTGCCTTCAAAAATCCATCGGCACACAATGGACTATGGAGTACAGAGGACTACACACATTTTGTTGTCCAATTTCTTGAGGCATTGGCAAGAGTCTTTATTGTAAGACAGACTCTATCAGCACATTATGACTTATTTAATCTACAAATATGGACTTAAGTGGATCCACAAATCCACCAAATTTGGACACAGCCTGTGTGTCATCAAAGCTAATTCCTTTAAGGTTGGTCATTGGTCCAACTCCACTCCTACATTTACACAACAGAGAAAAATAACCAGACAAATGAGTTAACACTGTGGTAGCGTTGGGTGTTTTCTTTTTGTTTTGTCATGTCAGTTCACTTTGTCTCCACCGGGTAAAGCCTGTGCTCTTAATACTGAATCCTTAAAAAACTGCTACTGCCCTGCTCTCTGTGACTTCAAACTTTAAGTCATGTGATTTCTGTCAGCAGTTTCTTGTCAGCTGTGTAAATTCATACATCAGAAGATGCCCTCAAGATGTTAAACAGCTGTTTCTGGTGAACCTGTGTGGTTACTGCAAACATATCAGGATTGACTATTATGTCATGTGGGGCAGTTGATAGATTTCAAATTTAGAGAGCAAACAGAAGAACTGAGGCATAAACACTGTAATCCCATTGGGGCAATCAGATTTGAGAAAAGAGTTGTGCAACCTGTTTTCCCCTTTATTTTAATGTCAGGAGTTTGTTTAAAAAATGCAGTTTGATAGTTTTTAGTTTTTATTAGTTTAAAAATGTTATATAGACGGCCCATCATGAGCAGTACAGAGGGTTTCAGTGTGGCTTTACCCTTTACAGTCTGCTGAAAATACAAAAAATCTTGTCCAGTTAATGTTAAATGTATCATTTATCATTGAGCAGACGTTTGCATGTGAGGATTTAGATGATTGTGCTGTCAGGAAAAACAAGAATGATCACACTGAATCACTACAACTGCCTTTAAAGTAATAATCAAGTCAGGAATATGCTGGCACATATCTTTTTTTTTTTACTGCTGTTCACTTTTTGTGTGTGTGTGTGTGTGTGTGTGTGTGTAACAGATTACCAGAGGCTGATGACTGTGGCAGAGAGCATCACAGCCTTAATGTTCCCCTTCCAGTGGCAACATGTGTACGTTCCCATTCTGCCAGCCTCCCTCCTCCACTTCCTGGACGCTCCTGTGCCGTATCTCATGGGTCTCCACTCCAATGGACAGGATGACCGCACCAAGCTAGAGCTGCCACAGGAGGTAGAAACACACCCCTGTACTGAGTTTAAACTTCCTTTATTTGGTTTATTTGAATATTGAATCTCTTGCAAAGAACCTACCAGCTAGGTCATTTCATGTCTGCATTGATGTTGACTTTTGAAATGGTGGTAAATTGCTGCTAAATTTACTGTTACAGGATTTTTATTGTGTACTGAGAGGTGTGAATAGTACTGTAGATCCTCCTACGTCTATTTATTCTGCTATAAAACACAGATTGCAAATCAACCTTCGCCTCTGCACACTTGTGCTTGCTTTTGTCTTTCGCTGCATCTGTAACAAGCAGGTTTTTTTATTGTCATTCTGCATAGGTAAGGCCTTTGTTGTACTGCTGACACAAGCCACAGAGGACAGTTTATCTTCTTCTCATTCCTCATGCGGCCGCATTTTTTAAGCATCTTTGAAGTATCTGGTTACTCCGAATATTTTGAACCTAGGCCTTTTTATATTTAACCTGCAAAGTGACCTCAATGTTCAGGGGTATTTAAAGGTTAGTTACTGCTCTCAGCACGGTGTCAGTGAGATTTCAGATTTCAGTCAAAAGTTGGCATTAAGGAAGGGAGTTTGAACTGTCCAATCTATATATATATATAAAAATAGGCTTTGTAATAGTGTTTTTAGGACTTGTTAGACTTGATCGCATTATCACAATCAGGTAGTAAGACTCTTAGTGTTACACCAGTTTTTTGTGCATTAGGCCCAATATCTTTTAAAGTCTTTCATACTTATTTATTATCTTGTTCCTTGTCTTCTCCCAGGCTAACTTGTGTTTTGTGGACATCGACAACCACTTCCTTGAACTGCCAGAGGAGTTGCCCCAGTTTCCCAACAAGCTAGAGTTCATTCAGGAGATCTCAGAGGTGCTCATGTCCTTTGGCGTGTCTCCAGAGGGAAACATTCACTCCAGCGATTGCCAGGCCAAGTACCGGGGCCTCCGATCTGTTGATATGGTCTCTGACAAGCGTAACGGAAACCTGGCCTCGCCCCTCAACTCCTACCTGCTGCGGGAGAATGAGACTATCGCCAGACTGCAGGCTCTGGTCAAGAGGACAGGTGTCAGCCTGGAGAAGGTGAGAAATGATGTCATCCCATGAAATGGGCTCATGTGTCATATTTTGTCCCCAGGTTTGACAAAAATGAAATAATGACTGTAGATTCAAAAAGTGCATTATGACAATTATTTAATAAATTATATAATGAAAAATACAAATTATTTCTCCAAGACTGATAATTTGAATAATAATGATGGTGTCAGTATCAGCCAGTTAGGTCATCAGCATTTCTTTACAATGATATAATATATAAAAAAGAGATTATTGGCAGCTGAAAATGAACTTGGATAATTTAAATTTGTGAGGCAATTGGAAATAATATTTTGCCAGCTATAAATGATGTAGTGGGCCCAAGGTAGTAAAAGGGATGGGACGATAATCAGTATTACTGCACGAACTGGAAAAAATACAAAGGTTTATTGTATATTCACATTATTTCCCTTATTATTGCAGTAAGGGACAATGAACAAAAGGGGGAGCCCTGGATACATGTTACGTCAGACCAGACAGAAAAGGAGAAAAATAAAGATTTTTACATTTGATGTTTTTTCTTTGAAATGTGTTTTGGAGTAAAAAAAAAAACAGATGTGTTAAGATGTTTTTAATCGTTGAAGATCGTCATTATGGAGTTAATTTGACATATTTCTATATCATATTGAAGAGATTCCTCTGTGACTGTCCTCCCATCATGACCATGTTAATAGAAGAAGTAGGTAATACTTTGCCACCCACAGCAGTGTGGAACATTGAAGATGTTTTGCTTCATCAGCACAAAACATCAACTCCAGTTGCCTTATAAATGCCACCGGTCGATGTTTCGCAGCCGAGATGACAGAAACCCTTTATAGACATTGACATCAACAGATGTAGTCTCATTTCCATTTGGCTCAAGTTTCTCACAAACAGTAGTAAGCAGTATGATGAAATACTCACTCTAAAGACTGAAAGATGGATGAATTAGCTGCTAATTAGAGAAAGTCTCTGTGTGAGCCCTAATCAGCTTATGCACTGTTTGCAGGCAGTGAACGGATTAGCTCATCTGCTATGTATAGTTTACCAGCTACAAGGTCAGATCGCACTTATGATTATTCTTATCTGAACTCCCTGCTGAGCACAAGGCTGTGATTTGATAGATTCCTGTGCCGTGTCATTGGATTACTTGTTTAGGATACAGTGCTTGGCCTGCTCTGTGTTATTTTGGCCTAGACCTACTGATATGCTAAAAACAAACGTATGTTTTAGTTTGTTTTGGGTCATAAATCAAAACCGGTGTCCTTGACCTCATTTCCTGTAACCTTGCTGCTTCGTCAGCAGGCTGTAATAGCAGTCAGATAAGATGGCTTGAAAAATAGATTAGAAATAGCCACAATTCTGCTTCTGTCTCACGCTTTTCCCTTTTTTTTGTCTCTATCCTTTCTTTATTTTTGTGTTTGTGTTTTATTAATAAATGCATGTGCACATTAGCTGGAGGTGAGAGAGGATGCCAGTAGCAATAAGGATGTGCGGTTTCAGTGTGATGAGGAGGATCTGAAGATGCACCAACTCAACATCCAGGTGCGCGAGGTCTTCGCCAACCGATTCACCCAAATGTTCGCAGACTACGAGGTGTTTGTCATCCAGCCGAACCAGGACAAAGAGTCCTGGTTCACTAATCGAGACCAGATGCAGAACTTTGACAAGGTAAAACGCAATAGATACTTTGTTAAAAGGCATAGTTGAGTCAACTTCCAATTTATATGACATTTGATTTACACTCTTTAAATTTGTGTGTGTGTGCAGGCCTCTTTCCTGTCTGACCAGCCAGAGCCCTACCTGCCCTTCTTGTCACGTTTCCTGGAGACGCAGATGTTCGCCTCCTTCATCGATAGTAAGATCCTCTGTCACGATGACGAGGAGAAGGAGCACACGCTGAGGGTGTTTGACTCCCGCGTGGATAAGATTTGCATGCTGAACGTCCGCACGCCCACACTGCGCACCTCGATGTACCAGAAATGCACAAACATTGAAGAAGCAGGTGAGGAATACAGATCAGCCCTGAAAAGCATTGTGGATTTCAGAAAAAAAAAAACGTCTTTAAACAAAATTGGATTGCTTTCAAAGCATGAAATATTGTGCTCAAATGTACCAGTATGCCTCAGCTGTCTGGACGTGTCCTTGTCTTGGAGTAAACACCTGTCATCCTGAGGAAAGCCACAGGTTTTGAGTTTGAAAATGAATAGCTTCTCTATAGTATCTTTACCTGAGATGGTACAAAATGGGCCGCTGTGATGTTTAATTATGACCCCGTTTTAAGCCAAAACGTTGGCAGTTTAAAGTTCTGTGAATGTAATTAAAGAAGACTTTGAAAGTCCTGTAAAACTCCTTTTTAATTTGATGTCCAAATGAGTGTGGTCACAAATTATTTTGAAGGTGTGAACTTCTGACATACTCTGAGATTTGTTCCCTTTGGTTATCTGACTGGTAATGGCTGTCTTGTTTGCAGACAACCTCCTTATAAAACGATGTGAAAAAGCAGATTTTGTTGCTCCTGGACCTCATGCCATTGGGCTCGAGAACGACAAGACTCACATTCGTAATATTTGCCCTTGTTACCTCAAACATGCCTGGGTGTCAGCTCTCTCAATGTGTGTGCAATGCATTACGTTAGGTAGACTCGCAGAGGAAGGATGGGCTCCACTTCACTTTAACTCAAAACACTACAACAGTGTTTTATACACAAATATTCTGGCTTGGATTTGCTAAATGTCTTTCATTTACTTCTTACTGTAAATGTAAGCGTCCTCTGGGAGATCCTTTAATGCATTGCATGCAAAACAAAGGTTTGGGAACATATTGCTATTACTTTAAAACATGATTACTGATCTTTATGGTGGCGAGCTGATCATTTGCAGCATGAAGGTGAATGGGTGATAATAAACTCTTTTCAGGGAATCAAATCACTGAACCTGTGAATCACAGCTTCAGACAGTAAGGTTGTCTTTCAGTCTTTTTTGGGGGTTCTGTACTTTTTCTCCACTTCCGTACTACACGTGTCATCTTGTCACATCTATTTAAGGTCTATTGTATTTGTCTAAATTAGTGGGTGCTTTTTTGTTGCTTTTGTTGTGGGTGGGTTATTAATCAGGCATCAGAAAACCACTGTCTAAAGCTGCATTCATGGATGACTCTGATATAGTTCCTTTAGAGAAAAACAAACTCTATTCTGAGCCTTTATTCTGTCACTTCTTTTGGTTCTGTGGGTGTTTGGGATGAAATGCCTTTTTCAATTTTGACTTGTTCTCTTTCTTCTGCTGTCAGTCGTTTACTAAAAGAGAAGTTAGAGATTTGTTCTGGCTTCTCAACACAGCTACAGAAAATATGAGAAACTTAGTCGGATGATTGATGAGAAAATGCAAAAAGAAAATTATGTGGTTTCTGACTATGGAATATTTCAAGTAAGAATAGCCTTATGCATTATTTGTAGAAATGGCAGATATTTCTATTTGTGGTCGTTATGGGATTCTTTGACACAAGATATTTACCAGGTAAAATCAGAATGCAAAATCTTTAAAATTCCTCCCTTACCGATCGTTACTGATTCATTGTTGAAGTAAACGCGTAGACAGTGTGCAGAGTTCAGGCAAGAAGATCTCATGAATTGTAATTGTTAATATTTAGGACACTTAATCGCTCACGTCTTGACAATGAAAGCACTATGATTTGAGCAAGTGAAAGTGCATTGATGCATCCTGTCTTCTCACTGCTTCTCACATCTCCACAGAGAAAGCTATTGAGATGAGAGTCGCCAAGATCGACCACACTGCCCTGCACCCCCACCTGCTGGACATGAAGATCGGTCAGGGGCGCTACGAGCAGGGCTTCTTCCCCCGACTGCAGTCTGACGTGCTCTCCACCGGGCCCACCAGTAACAAGTGAATATTTGTATTTATTTGAAATAAAACCCTCGATATCTACCCTCGATCTGAGCTTGACGGCTGTTTTACGATGTTTCTCCATAAAATTGATCGAAGATGTGTTGTTTTGTGTTACAGGTGGACCAAGAGGAGCGCTCCTGCCCAGTGGAGGAGGAGGGATCGACAGAAGCAGCACGCTGAGCACCTTTATTTAGACAATGACCAGAGAGAGGTGAGAGGTCACGGCTGTTTTCCCTTTTTCTCAGCTCACATTCACACAGATTGACGGCCTGAGCTTTGTTGCCTCTGTTCATTTTACACGACCTGTTCTCTGTTTGCTTTACTTTGACTTCGCTCTTCCCAACTTGTCTCTTCTCGCACTTCTGGTCGCTGTCTCTCTTCATTGTCTCTTTTTGTCTTTTTCCGCCTCTCTTGCCCTCATGATCGCACACTCAGCATGTAGAGTGTTTGTTTCCGGAGCTGCAGCTCCTGCTGTTTCTTGACTACTACTGGTTCTCGCAGTCCTTCAAGCCCTGTCTAAAGTCGGTGACTGTGGACGTGGTATGTGTTGGTAGTTTGTGAGGCCTTCAGATTTAACACTCGGACCACATGACCTGCCCACCCATGTGGTCTTTTCCTCCTTTACCTGTGCTTCCTTCTCCTCCAGACTCCTTTAGAGTCTCTACAGTTGGAGTAGGGAATTTCTGGCACCTCATATTCTATTACAGGACAGAAAGATAAAAAGTACAGCAGCCTATTTGCCATTACTTGTCCCTGTAGAACAAACTGTGATTGAACTCCTGTAGTCATTCTAGTATTCCTTGTTCCTCTGTGATAACCTTCACCAGTGACGTGAGTTCTTTTGGTTGTTAGCTGACTGCATGCTGAATTTTCTTTCTTTCTTCTATCTTTTATCAGAAGTACATCCAGGAAGCCAGGAACTTGGGCACGACCATCAGACAACCCAAACTGTCCAACCTGTCGCCCTCCGTTATCGCTCAGACTAACTGGAAATTTGTTGAAGGGTTGCTGAAGGAGTGCAGGAACAAGGTTTGTTTATGACATTTCAGTTGAAAATAAGTTAACATTTTATACATGTATAAATATTTTAGCATGAAGCTGTTTTTACAAAGTAATTTAGAGTGAGCACCGCAGTGGAATAAAGTCAGCAGAGAATCCTTATCATTTGGAGGCACCTTTATAATGTCTAGATTTAGTTTTCAATTATTAATAATTTTGAAAATCCCAGTTTTATGGTGTCAAACCTTGCATGAATGTTGTTTCTGGCAAAGAAAGATATCTTTCAAATGTAATTTTCCTGCTTAAGACAGTAAGCATAACATAAAGTAATCACAAAGGATGATTCACTGAAATAACAATTTAACAGGAAAACATTGCAAACATCAAATAAAGGCTTTGTGTTTACTTCTTCTGTTTGTAAGATATTTTTATTGTTTTATTATTTTTATTGCTTTGTCAACAGAACTGTGAATAACAACTGTGTGTGTGTGTGTGTGTGTGTGTGTGTGTTTATCTGTTTGTTTCTCTGCAGACCAAACGTATGCTGGTAGAGAAAATGGGTCGGGAGGCAGTGGAGTTGGGTCATGGAGAGGTCAGCATCACCGGTGTCGAGGAGAACACTCTTATCGCGAGCCTCTGTGACCTGCTGGAGAGGATCTGGAGCCACGGGCTGCAGGTTAAACAGGTCAGAAAAAAACTGAACCAAGGCAGTCGCCATTTCACATGATTTGCTGATCATCTACAGATGGTGGGCACACAGTGCTCTCAGAGCAAATAATGTACAAGTGTACAAGTGTATGTTTCCTCTTTCAGGGTAAATCTGCCTTGTGGTCCCACCTGCTGCACTATCAGGAGAGCAAAGAGAAGAAAAATGCAACTCCCGGTGGTTTGGGACCTCCAGGTAAATGCTGAACTTCATTCACCTGAACAAAATGAATTAACAAATTAGGAAACTGCCTAACGTTTTTCTCCCACAACAGGTTTCATTCATGACGCTGAGAGACGGAAATCTGATGGTGGTGGATCAGCCATGCCCCCTCTTAAAGTCTCCCTGATCCAGGACATGAGGTGAGAGGACTGAAGGTTATTTAGATGTGAGCTCAGTAAAGGGATGAAGGATGAAGTCTTGCATGATTTCATCCAGTGTAGCCAACACCGGTTTGCAAATGTCTTAACTTCTGGTCACTATCAGAAGAAAGTAAATGGGACAAAGACTGCCCCCTTGTGGAATACTGTCAGACAATCACAGTACATTGAGTTTTCTATGTTGTCATGATAATTGATTGTCTAAATGGGGGTCTGTGGATCCTCAAGGGATTTCAGAACAAGTAATGTTTAAAATTAAATCATGTGTAAAATGTTTTAAAGGTGGGTTACATTCTTGGTGTCTCCACACATACAGAGGAGGCAATTCAACAAGAGTCAAGAACACATTTTCAAAATGCAGTTTGTGGCCTAATGTTTGTCCATAGATAGAGTTTAATAATAAAAGTAAAAAATTAAAGTGAGTTTTCAAGGGCAAAGAAGATGCTGATTTTGTAAATCTGAGGTTTTCTGAGCTTTGTCTTCTTTTTGCATAATAAACTTTATTAGATAATAAACAATGATGTACGTGACTGGAAGTGTGGGGAAAGAGTCAGCAGGTGACATGCAGCAAAGGTCCCTGGTTAGACTTGAACTGGTGACGCTGCAATTTACATGACCACCATCCTAACCCTTAGTCCAACCTGGTCCCCTAATTTGCTAAAATAATTTTTTTACTCGTGTATTTATATTCATAAAACACCAAATCTGTCAATGAGCCTGAGAGCTCCCACAGCACACCTGCATTGTTTAACACCCGTGTGTGCGTGTGTGTGATGGTGGCCCTCACTGTCTCATGTTATCTACCGTACCCAGACAGAGTTGAGGAGTCACGGCTTGTGTTGCAGGAAGGAGGTGCACAGTGATTCTGTGTAACAGCACGTTACTTCCAGCCTAATAACCAGACCCCCCGCCGGTCTGAGTGAGAAGAGAGTAGGGGTCAGCTTGCGGCACAAACACTCGCCTCTAGTCTGCTGATAGATAGACCCTCCTCCACTCTCATGTAAACGTCTGGCGCCATGATCGTGAACACACAACCGCCAGCATCCCTTAATCATTTTTAATAATTGATAATATTGTCTTAACAGTAAATATGTTTTGCTAAAAGTCACAAGTTAATAACAATTACAAGATGTAGCTCATATCTGGGTTACCCTGTATTTTCTAGGTAAGAGGTGACAATAATAGTGCATATAGTTGATGTTTTCCTCTGTTGCCATGGGGATACCGAGCAGAGAAAACTGGGTTACTTGGTGTTAGAGTGAGCGTGGAGGGTGGAGACAGGGAGGAGGGGGATGGACGGTAGAGGAGGAGTAGTGAGGAGCTCTTAGCAGACGAGCTTATGGCACAGGTGGAGTGGAAGGGAATGTGTCTGGACATCAGTGGCATGACGGTGGCTCGGAGCGATAACATGGGACCAAGTCTGTGGTTTACAACGCTGTTCAGACACAGACTGAGCTGTTTTTTTTGCCATTGAGATTAACTTTATCTCGTGGGCGGGTAATGTTTGGGGAAAGTCAGAATCATGATTTATCAATGATTTCATCATTTTAAAATATTCATTAAACATACCGAATATGAAGTTACGGAGATTTTGAATAACGTTTGTCGTGCCATAAATGATTTGTTGATTAGTTGATTGGCTGAAAATGTCAGCAGGTGCCAACATTTTTAAAATTTGAATTGAAAATCAGTTGAAGACAGTTCGTCGAACAAAACAAGCTGTTTGGTGACATTACTTTGGGTTCTGAAAACTTCTGAGCAGTTTTTTTTACTATTTCATGATATTTTAAGACTTAAGAATTCTTATTTTTTTTAAGAGAAATTGTCCTGATCTTTGCTTTGGTCTTTGTGTATGACCTCCAATCCTCTTCTGAACCTCCCAATCTGACTTTTTCTTTGCAGACACATTCAGAACATCAGCGAGATCAAGACCGATGTGGGCAAGGCCAGAGCCTGGGTTCGCCTCTCTATGGAGAAGAAGCTGCTCTCTAGACACCTCAAGCAGCTGCTTTCAGACCACGAGCTTACAAAGTGAGCAAAACCCCACGCTGCCAAAAGTCAAACTGTGCTGTCAGTTAAAATGTCAGTAGTAGTTCATTACAACAATGAGTCTTACTACGACACTTTAAAGATCAATGAGTATCTTTTATTTTCTCATCCTGACATTTTTTCTGTTTTAATGGAGGAATGTCTGTCTCATGTGAAATTAAGATGACATGTGATCTACCCATTTATTATACATTACCTCTTTTGAAATTGCAGAGCATCATATTTTAGTCCACCGCCACATCACTAATTCATAGATATCAATTATGAAGAAGGCTGAGTAGTGAACTGGGTCAGTGGGTTTTCTGTCTGCCTTTGTGACCTTAGGTTGCCATTTGTTCTACTTTATATCAAAACAGCACTCACTTTGTCATCCATTTGACATCAAATAAATGTATCACGCTGATGTGTCATGCTGTTGACACTGTTGAGGAATGTTTATCTGTTGGGCAACTTTTACTTATTTAAAAAAATAACAGAAATCATTTCATTTCATTGGGCTAAGCATTAATATTTGTTTTTACACTTTTTTCTTCCTTTAAGAAAACTGTACAAGCGTTACGCCTTCCTCCGCTGTGATGATGAGAAGGAGCAGTTTCTCTACCACCTCCTGTCCTTTAATGCTGTGGATTACTTCTGTTTCACCAATGTCTTTACGACCATCAGTGAGTGCTATTTTAATGCCAAACAGCCTGACAACACTGTCAATAAATAAAAGTCAAATAAATAAGTGTTGTTATTTGACTTTCCTCTCCTCTCTGTCTCCCAGTGATCCCCTACCATGTGGTGGTTGTTCCCAGTAAGAAGCTGGGCGGCTCCATGTTTACAGCCAACCCTTGGGTGTGTGTTTCTGGTGAACTGGCAGAGACCGGAGTCCTGCAGGTCCCCAGAAATACTCTGGAGATCACTTTTGAGGTTGGTGTTCATTTTTCGGATAAAGGTTAATTTTATTTTGTAGTTTTAGTCACCATTTCTGTTAGTTACCGCAGTAACTGCTGTGATTGGGGAACACGGCGATATGTGTGGTTAAAAGAAACAGCCGTCTGTTTAGCCAGATTATTTAAACCACTTTATTTGAAGGTTAAACTGAAAGTGAACTGACTTCTGAAGTACTCAGATCTTCTGCTTAACCCTTGTACTACCCTCTGGAGGAGACACTGGGTCAAGACAATGGGCCACCGGGTCAATATGACCCGCAAGGTAGCAGAGAGTTAAGTAAAAGTATAAATACTCTATTACAAGTTAAAGTTCAAAAGTATTAGATTTAAAATGTACTTGAAGTATTAAAAGTATTCATTATGCAGAATGGCCCGTTTTAAAATTCACATATATATGAATAAATATATATTTAACATATTATAATTGTTGATTTATTGATGTGTAAGTATCACTAATGTTGCAGCTGGTGAAGGCACAACTTTGGATACTGCGTGGCAGCTTAATCCATAATAATACATCATCATTTATTAGTTGTTTATATATTGTATTAATAATTTGAATCTGCATAGTAACTAGAACTGTCAACATAAATGAAGTAGAATGAAAAGTACAATTTTTGCCTCCAAAATGTAGTAGAGTAGAATAATAAAGTAGAAAAACACAGAATGAAAATACTCAAGTAAAATACAAGTACCTCAAAATTGTTCTTAAGTATAGTACTTGAGTAAATGTACTTAGTTACATTCCACCACTGATAATATGTCATTGCACAGAAAATTGTGCACTCAAGTAAAGGTTCATCTGGACATTGGTCTGTAAACGGTATTGGATGTTTGCAACAGATGAATACTTTTACTCACAGTTTTTAATCTGGTTTGTATGCTCATCTGACTGCTTGTGTTCCTTTTCCTGTTCTTTTCAGCAAAACAATGATAATAAGTTGTAATAAAATGGAATTTTCCTTAAACAGTTTGAGCTATTGTGTTTGGAATGACATCCCCATGCTTCTCTCTCTCTCTCTCTCCCTCTCTCTCTCAGTGCCAGAACCTGGGCAAGCTGACCACCGTGCAGATGGGTCATGATAACACGGGGCTTTACGCAAAGTGGCTGGTGGAGTGCGTTATGGTCCGCAACGAGATCACAGGGCACACTTACAAGTAAGCATGTTGTCTCTTGAGAGAAGTCTACCGTGTGATGTTGTTTTGACCACGTGGGTCTCAACATATTTACAAAATGTGTTTTTGTGGTGCAGGTTTCCGTGTGGCCGGTGGTTGGGGAAGGGCGTGGATGACGGCAGCCTGGAGAGGATCCTGGTGGGAGAGCTGATGACCCCCAGCACAGAGAACGATGAGAGGATGTGCCGCACACCCCCTATGCAGCAGTCCCCGGGGATGATGAGGAGGTTTGTTACCATCTCGCCAAACAGCAAACCAAGTAAGTTACTCAACTGCGTAACCATAAATCCTAAATAATAGTGGTGTTTAGACACAGTTAGTTTGTTATATTATAGCTGAGGGAAAACATTTGTCTTTTGTGGATTTTCCTTTTTTCTCTTTAGTTTGAGATTCAGTTATCTTAGAAGTGCAGGACAGCAGCGCTCCTCACTTTTTTTGCTCAGTAATGTTTAAAGCCTTCACTGCTAAAAAATTAAAATGCACAAATGAGAAAACACAATGACAAATAGATAATAAAACCTGAATGGGAATTTCTCTTCCCTGTTTCTAGTCATATTGTCTTACAGAATATTTTGTTTGGCTTTTCCCTCTCGTCCAGAGTTAAACACAGGTCAAATCCAGGAGGGAGTGGGAGAGGCCATCAACGGGATTGTGAAGCACTTCCACAAGCCGGAGAAGGAGGTGAGGGATGGCAGTCTAGACAGGCCCCAACATGTAGTTCTATTATTCATCACAAGTGAAGAAAAGCAGCGTTCTGCTCTGGTGGTCCCTGAGCCCCTCAGTAACTGTGGGCTGTGTGTATAATTCACATTGTTCACAACATATTCTTGCTGGTTTTCAAAAGTGGACATTATTGTTGATATTGTTTTTTTCTGGCCCAGAATGATGCCTATGTTTTTCTTCAATTCTGGAAGCACTAATATAAAGCATCAATGCTGATAATTTCTACTTATTAAGGCACATGGAGTGATGCTTTCACTTCAAAGGAGCTGCCTATTGAAGTTTTTTAAAATGCATTGTAACTTCTCTGTTGATTACAGGTTGTAAGTCATTCATTGTGTAGTCAGAGTACAAAGCATTTTTAACAGGGAAATCCCCTTTGCTTTTTCTCCACCTCTGTTTTTAAAATGTAAATACACTTTGTATTCTGTTGTCATGGGAGTGGTTGTGTCTGTTATCATGTAAATAAATATGCTGATATATTATGTTTTGTATGTTATGCATTGTATCTCATGTACAGTATTTCTATTATGCCATGAACCCATGATGGCATATCTACATGCTTCTCTCATAGATGCTGTTATTCTTATGCTGATATGATGGCTGCAAAAATATTTCTTCTATGATCCCATAATATGACACTGAGTAAACTTATTAACTGTTGCTCTGTCTTATCATAGTGATTTATTACTTGGAAGAATATCTCTGGATATAAAATACGACCTGTGAGAGATTGTGTCCAGTATATTCTGTCCCAAACATCTTAGCCCTATTTTTCTGCTGCTCATTGAGAATAAACGTGTTATTTTACTGGGTTTGCTGAATTTGAGAAGCCGTTGAGAACTGTATCTACAGAGTGCTCAATTTAATCATCATTTGTGAGAAAACAAAAGCTTTATAATCAGCTCTAACTAAATGTGTTTTCCTGTGTTTTTTGCTGTCCACAGAGAGGCAGTCTGACCCTCCTCCTCTGTGGGGAGTATGGCCTCGTCTGGGCGCTGGAGCAAGTTTTCCAGCATGGTTTCAAATCACCCCGACTCTTTAAGAATGTCTTCATTTGGGACTTTTTGGGTAAAGACTTTATGCCATTACTCCCTTAGGTTGCTTAAGTCCTTAAAGTGATATTCCCCCAAAATCTAAATGTTTTGACTGTCAAACACTCACATCCTGTAGACCTGATAGGTAAAGTAAAGTAAAAAACAATTTTCTCTTTGTGAAGAACAGCAGCTTGAGTTAAAGCCAACAGATTAGATTTTTTTTGTCAAACGATAAGTCAAACGTTTTATCACCTTTCAAGCTTGATGTATCTCTTCGAAACGCAAAAGTATTTCTTCAATCTACAAATCTTCTGTAATCTGATTTGTCGTTTAATTTTTTATTTTTTGCTTTAACAGAAAAGTCACAAGCGTACTTTGAAAGTGCAGAGCAGCGGGAGGTGGCTCCAGATGAAAACTGGCAAACCAGAGTGCGCCACTTCTCCCGCTTCATGCGCGCCATCAACAACACGTCCAGAAACATCGGCAAGGATGGGAAGTTCCAGATGCTCGTCTGTCTGGGTGCAAGGTAGGCTGGCAGCACCAATCATAGCTCCTCTAGTCCCCACATGCATAGTCTATGTATCTATCTATGTGTTTTTTCTTTTAAATTAGCTTTTGCACTGCCACAGTTTAAAAAAGATTTTAATTGGGGAAACTGCAACATGCAGAGCTTGCCGACAGTCTGTAGTGTTAAGCTGTTGTGTTGACTCCTCGTGTGTCTGTGTCATCTTCTCTCAGGGACCATTTGCTGCATCACTGGATCGCTCTGCTCGCAGACTGTCCAATCACTGCTCAGATGTACGAGGACATTGCACTGATTAAGGACCGCTCATTGGTAAACTCTCTGATCAGAGTACTACAGACTCTGCAGGAGTTCAACATCACCCTGGAGGCTTCACTCGTCAAAGGTGTTGGTATCTAAACCGAACCAACTCCCCACCAGTTGTACCAGACCATGAAGAACCCCGGGGACCACTAAAAAGAATAACTGAACCTTTTATATGCAGGAACTGACTTGAACAATGGACATTTTCTGGCTTATATTAAAGCTACTGTTACATTTGCCATATATTAAGTGCAATGAGCCTTTCAAGATATGTTGTTATTTTTATCCTCAATGATCTTGCTATTAGATGTTAAAAATATGTTTTCTATTATGAACCATGATTTTCCCATTATTGACCTACTTGTGCTATAATTAAAAGCTAAATATTTTCATTGTTATCATTAACTGCTGACAATGGCTATATTTAAGGGGAAGTGAGGATCAAAACTGTTAATATATTTTCAGAGAAAAACAGTATTATTTTGTTAAATCAGTCAAGTTGCTTGCTCTGTTGTCAACTCAGATTCCTATGTCATTACGCAGAGCTTAAAGAAAATGATGTAGAAGTATGCTTTATAAGTATGTGTATGACAGGGGGTTTGTAGTGTGGATGATTCACCTACATAGAAATAGAAAGGCTGTTACAGTTGGGCCTTTTCCTAAGAAATTTACTAGTATGCAGATCTTTTACATGAAATACCCTCAGCAGAGAAAATAGTCCTTCTTGCATGATAAAAAGGCTGTGTGGCTTAAGCCTGTATCCAGTGATGGACAGTATATTCAGCTGGATAAAGGAAAATATCCCATGTCGTAAGAGTGACGCTTGACCCAGCTTTCTGTGCAAAGTGGATCACATTGACAGTCTTCATGTAAATACCTCCAACAAGCCCCTTTCCCTACCATCATCCTAGCCCTTACACTACATCTGCCCTCTTTGCTGAACAAAAACAGTGTGATGATCTATGTAGGCTCCTCATGATAAAAGATGATCTCCTGTTTCCCATGTGAAGACACAGGGGGATAAAAGACAGCTCTCCCCCCCTCCTGATTTTGTCGTCATGGTTTCTTGCTATGCAATATCCACAAGAGAAAATTCAACCCCCTCTTGATGTATTATTACCGGGCCCTCCTCCGTTACTTACATTGAACTTTACTGTGCAGAACAAGAGATTTGATATGTGAAGGACTTCTTTTCTGTGCCAACAACATCTGGAATGATTGTTGTACTTGTCTGTACAACCCACACGTGAGCATCTTGGGAGATATATATTTTTGTTTTCCAAAACTGTTGTACATTTATTGACATAGCTGTGTAATGTAGTGTTTACTAAGTGAGCAACTGTGTACAGTGTAAAAATATATTAAGAATAAAGCATCTGTAATGCGTTAAAGTGGATTTAATTTTATTAGTTAACCAGATATTCATTATATGATTTATATTATCTGCTGAATGTGCTTCCTCAGCTAAAAAAATGCAGTTAACTGTAAACTGACCACATTTTGCCTCTGGAGTGTTCGTTAAAAAACACAAGAAATACCAGTATCTTGCATTTTATAGACCAAACGATTCTTAAAATTATGGTAATAGTAAGCGGCTTGATCGATAATGACTAAGTGCTAGTCGAAGCCCTTAATCTAATGTAAACTATTTCTTGGCCAATTGTTGCTTTACTGTTCATTCGAAGAAAAAATGTCTCAAAATATATAAAAACTACAAGTCTAGTCATGGTCACTTTTGTGTCGAATAAATTATAGTTGAAAAGTTATACAGCAGTGATTAAATTGTAGTAACGTTAACAAGCTGTCCTGCTGAATGCGCTTTCTCGGCTGAAAAAATGTCAACAAACTCTTTCGCGCCATGTCACGTAGCTGTTTTTCCTCTAAAGCCTTGGGCCAGGTGGCTTATGGGATTTTGAGTTTGCAAAGAAGGCAGTTAACAACGGTGACGGAACAGAGATCTCCCGCTCGTTAACTACTCCTCCCATCATTCATCTCTTCTGATGAGTACGCCAGGATGGCAGTGATTGGTTGACTCCATGTTCAAACTCAACGGCTGCACTCCTTATATGGTCATTGTACAGTCAGCCCTTTCATTCCGTCTTTTTATGCTAATGATATTCTAATAGCCAGCTGTATGCGTTAGTAGTAAGAGCATGCGCAGTGCGTGAAAAGAATACGGCGAAGATTCAAAGTTTTTGTTCAGTAAGTGCACTGTTATTTCTCTTGTACTGAAATTACATTTGCGATATTTTACGCATTTGTTATGTGTGAAGAGACGGATCGTAATGTGGTGTAGTCGTAAACTGACGTGTGCGTTTCCAGTTGTTGCGAGCTAAATGTACAAAGACTAAACGACTCGACAATGGAATAACGTGGAAGTGAACGAGAGCGTGGCGTGGTAATGGTAGCAGACTCGGCTAGCTAGCATGCTAACAGCTAACAACAATGAGCTATATTTGGCGCTCTAGCGGGCAAAAGTTTGAATTTAAAGGGGAGGATGGGTTAATCGCATTTTTAAATTAAAATATCGACAACATACACGAATTGTACCAAGCTGATAATTGTGTGTTTTTTAGACACGCGTGTTTCACATAATTCAGCGAATAGCCCTGTAGCTTTTTGTTTCTTCACTTCAGAAAGCGCTGCTCCCCGCTTTTTGTTTCGAGTTGTCGTTGCAAACAAATCCACAGCTGAGCGATGTCTTACACCAACTCATGTCATTGGCTTTGTGCTAGCAAATTTGCAAAGTTTTCAGGTTATTCGCCAGTGTTCAGTAAAGTGATATTGACGTCAGTTAACGATAGTAAAACGCCGTGTTGTGGGTGTAACGTCTGTGCTTCACGTAACGTTAACCGTGCGTTGTGTTTGAAAGCTTGGGAGCCTGCATCAGTTGCTTCTGCATCAAATTTAACTTGGATTTGTGCTTTTTTTTATTATTTTGTTTATTTGACAACACGACCACAACAAGGTTGCAACGTTAGTTAAATGTCATCTTGTTTTTTCTGGTGTTCCGCTTGGCGTTAAACTCCAAAGATACTTAGGTGTTGTTGCTTAAGCCAAAGTTTTTTATGCTTTTTCAGTTGTTTGTATACTGTAGATGTATACTAGAGGTGAGTTTCATACAGGATAGTGTTAGAATTATGGATTAGGAATGGCGCTTGTGTGTGCGTGTAGGGACCGCCCCCTTTTCAATAGTAGAAAGCGCGATTGTCTGCAGACATCCACGGTGCTTTTTTGCGGGGACTGGGACAATTACCGATCTTTGTTTTGCGTTTTCAGGTTTTTGCCAATCAACAGATAGACTATGTTTGGCTTTCACAAGTCAAAGATCTACCGGAGTAACGACGGCTGTTGCATCTGCAAGACCAAGTCCTCCAGTTCACGCTTCACAGACAGCAGTCGATATGAAGAGACATTCAGGCTCTGTTTTGGGTAAAATCTCTCATTCATTTATATTTATTTTTTTATAGTGTTAATCTACGTATTTCTGCTCGTGTGTATGTCATTGAATTAATGCATCAGGGTGTTTTTAAACTTTTTAGCAATGCCACTTCTCACATGTGCTCCTTTTGATTTCTTTAAGGCTGTCAGAAGATCGTGTTGGAGACATTTGCAATGCCTGTGTGCTGCTGGTGAAGAGGTGGAAGAAGCTACCTAATGGCTCCAAGAAGAACTGGAACCATGTAAGTGATGTCTGCGTACAGTAGTTGGAATCGTATTTGTCTTATTGTTGTTACAACTTTAAACTGACTTCATGTTTTGCCTCACCTAACTCAGGTGGTGGATGCCAGAGCTGGACCAGGCTTTAAGGTGACAAAACCCAAGAAGATCAAGAACAGTGATGGAAAGAAGAAAAGCAAGCTAAGGAAGCTGCACAAGTTAAAGAGACAAAGTAAGTTGTTTGAAAATATTAACTATGGGCTGAAACAAAAGGCCAATTTCCAGAAAATTCATTCGCTACCATGATTTGATTACATTTTTTTTTTTTTTTTTTGTTAATGTAAGCATAATGAAAATGCTTTATTTATTTTAAATTGTCTTCTATAATAAATGGAATACATTTGGGCTTTGGGCGGTTGGTCATACAAAACGGTTTAAAAATGTCAACTTCAGCGTCAGGAAATTGCTACAGATATTTTCACTATTTTCTGACAATTTTGTTATGGATCAAACATATTTTTTAGGGGAAAATCTGCAGTTTAATCAAAATTTGTTGTCTTCGTTTGAATGTAGACAGTTTGTTGATTTACTTCATTATGTTTTGAATTTTCCCAAAATATTAAGTCATTAATGATCCCCCACCTCATCATTGTCACGTTCATGCCTAATGACTTGTACTTGAACAGCAGATGTTAAAACTTTAGTTAAGAATCAATTTGATGACAGTGTTTAAGTGTTCCTTTTGGTTTCCAAGCAGATTCAGATGCCCACAGCACAACCTCCAGTGTGTCTCCTGCGCAGTCTCCCAGTTACAGCAACCAGTCAGACGATGGCTCAGACATCGAGTCCAAACAAAGACGCACGACTCCCTCTATCTTCTCTTTCTTGGACCGTTCATACTGGAAGAGGCAAGCTACGGCTCTCATTAAACAACTTTGTGTTTGACAACGTGACAGGAAAAACGTATTAAACGGTTTTGTGTGTTTTTAATATCATGATTAACTAAAGGTTTGTTTGTTTTTTGTCATCCCCCCCCTTTAGGCAAAAGGTGTGTTGTGGGATTGTCTATAAGGGCCGGTTTGGAGAGGTGATCATTGATCCTCGTCTCTTCAAGCCCTGCTGCAGTTCCAAAAAACAGAAGACCCTGGTGTCCACGCAAGTGGCCGCACACCTTCCAGACACACTTCCTCCACAGCTCCCAGAAGACACGAAAGAAACCTGGTAATTGCTTTTGTAGAATCCTCCTGTAGGGTTATCCATGGCATCACCTGGATTTGTCTCCAGTGGAAGACCTCCCCCTCTCCACTCCCCCAATTGTATCGGTTAGACGTTTGTTTTCTTTGTAATATTCCGTTTTCTATGGGTATATTTTTTAACTTTTGTATAGAGTTGATTTTCTTTTTCTTTTTCTTCTTTTTTTTTATAGAAAGCAAAAAAGAAAAAAAACTTATTATGGGCATTAGTGTTATTTATAGGATGAGAAAGAAAATTTTGTTGAGGCTCCATTTCTGCTTCTGAATTGCTTTTGGTTATTTTGTATTAAGTGATCAATGTTTTATGAATATCTTGTCACCTTTTCATACATATCAAGACTGTATTTTTTTTCATAATTTGTTCAATTGTAAGTGTGCATATGAAAGACACCAGCTATTTCTAATACCAGCTTTTTTGTGTGTTGGAGTGGCTCTTCAACATGTCGCTGCAACGTTTTGTCTTATGTTTTCTCCATATGTGCAAATGTGAGTCTGTAGGATTTTTAGTACACGAGTGGCTGTTGGTTACACCGGGCATCATTAGTACAAACTGTACAACTGTACATCTATCAATTGAGTGAGCTTTTAATGTGTGTATAGATAAGAACGAATAATCTCTCTGACATTTTCACAGCTTAAGCATGCCACACAAGTTTAAAACACTCCATGCATGCAGTATTTTCCTCTGCCTTTTTGGAACGACAAGTGATTTTATTTATTTCTTATGTACAGCCTCCAATGAAATGACAATGCATGTTGTAAAGCAAATGGGTTTTGTAAATACAGTGTTTTGGCTCTTGGCACATCCAAACTTTTTTTAAATACAGAATGGCAAACCACTACTTCTGTTTAAAAAAAACAAACAAAATGTTTGTCTAAAGGGTGCTGAAAACATGTACTTTAATCCTAAGCCAGTAGATACATTTTCACAACTAATTTTCTCAGACACATTTCTCTACAGTTATGCAAAGCTGTAGCCTGTGCTCTGTTCAGAAATATGTGTAAACTGCAGGGAAAGCTAGATGCTTATTTGCAGCATCAGTGAGCTGTAAGATTCCTTGTTTGACTGCTAATGGCATAAAATGGTCAGAAGCTGAACGTACAGGAAAGACAACCTCTTTTACAGATACTTTACATTGTTGCCAGAAAAATGCTGTTGGAGAAATGGTGTGATTGCTGTGATTTGTCTTTAGAAGCAATTGTCAAAGTTCAAACTATGCAGACATTTTGAATGTGAGAAGTGCTCTGGGGCTGTATCACTTTTGCTATTATAGTGTAAAGTGATGGATCCTTATTCAACCAAATTTACTTGTAAAAAGCATCCATTATTTCAGCAATAACTTTCAATTTTTTTAAATCACAATATATTCTGTATTTCATGTTAAAATAATGCTCAGATTGCACAGTTTTAGCCATGGTGCATACTGTCTCTCAAATGAATACAGCAGTAACAACGGTTGTTTTTTGTTTTTTTTGCATTATTGTGACCAATCTCAAACTTCATGAATTGACAGGCAATGCTCTGTAAAGTTGCTTAATATATACGCTTTTCTGCGGCAGGGTAGTTAAATGTTGAACATGTTTTATGATTCTTATTAAAGGGAGAAATGCTGCTCCCTTTTAAGCTGGGAAATAAGCTTGTTTTTGTCCTTAGGGAGTTGCCATATTGTTTTTGCGAGGTACATTTTTGGGATGTGAAATGTGCCTTAATGAATTACCTGACCTTTTCATTATGATTATCACGTAATTTATATTTATTTATTGCAAAACTTCTACTTTAACTGATATTTTGATAACTGGTGTAGAGCCTTTCAAAAAGTCTGTTGATAATTTTGTGCACTTCCTTTGAACATGCAATGTAGATCTTTTTTAATGCTTTTTTATACTGTACCACAAACTAGATATGTATTGTAATAAAAAATAAAATTGAAAAAAAACAAGTGTCCCAATTTTATCTGCACCGCTAGGTGGCGCACATGAGCTATATAGAAGACAGGTGTTAATCATGGCGGTGAAGAGGAACAGTACTGTGGTGGTTCTATGTTCTGTGACCCGATTTTGTCATCGTTTCTCATACTGTGTTGACATAGCTTGTCAGCTGTTACCAAAATGTCTTCCCAAAACCTTTGTAGTGTTTAGAGATGGTGTTACACATTTTGACCTGTGGAAACCGAAATCCAATTATGAATTGGAAACTAAAAACATGAAAACCTCCATGCTAAGGTACTGTGAAAGTTGTCTCCAGTATTTTTTACCACTTGTATTACGGAGACTTTTTAGCTTTCGCAATTTAGTGATAGGTTTGAAGGGAAAGTAAAGACTTATTTCAAACGGTAGGAAAATTCAACTTTATAAAAGAGCAAAGAGACGTCCTCCATCATGTTTATCGTTAGTTGCCGTTTTGTTTGTATTTAGTGCAGTGTTTTCCATCTTCCACCGTGGTTTACACACAAGTATGGCTAACAGAATAATCATACAATGTCCCTCAGAGTCGTAAATTAGAACAGATAAACGTGTGTTGCCTAGCAACCATTTTGTTTGGCTAACGGTACTCATTCACGACTAGCTAGTAAGCTAGTTGGCAGGTAAAGTAGCTAACTAACCGTCATTCAAAAACATCTGTGATGGTTGTATGTGTATTGTAATTTTTTTTAATTCACAGAAGTTTGCCATGGCTGACTTTGAAACGGATGCCACAGGCCGTGTTTACAGAGTCGAGGGTTTAAAAGAACCCAAGCGCGTCAGGTTTACCAAAAGATTTCCGGCCAAAGCTTTCAAAATAAAAGCCCATTCAGCGTACTGACGTTGTAACGTTTTACGCAAAATCTTGGTATTTCCCGTTTTGCGCGGGCTAACTGACCGACTTGACGCATATCTGCTTCAAAAGCGTTTTTTCACTCTCACGTGTACGCGCACGCACGCTCTCATTCTCGTTCTCTCAAACACACACACACTTAACTCCTTTCTCTTTTCAAAAGCCCCTTGTGAAGCAGATTGACAGGCTAGAATGAAAATGAGGCGGACGCTCGGTCACAACTTCAGTGCGTACGCGTCCTTTTGAGAAGACCTCTAAACTTGGATCATATCACCATGGGAGCTATTTGTGCTGCAAGGAACTTTTGTTTGTTTTTGCTCTTGTTAAATAGTCGCCAAAGCGCAGCGCTTCCAGAGATTCGAGGTGGGACTGTAGTGAGTGTGTGTGCATGTGTGTGTGTGTGTTTTCCAGTCGTGGAGAGTGCTACTTTACGCACGCTTTCAGGAGTGCGCTCTTGTTGTTTCCCCAGTGGTGACTTTTAAAATTTCTTTTAATCTCTAAATGCTTATTTGATATAAAATGGACGGTTGCTGTGGGGAGTTATGTTCTCCCTATACACATAAGCTTGTAAAACAAGTTTTGTTTTGTTTTGTGTGTAACTTCTTAACTTTCAGGTTAGTTTTCACTGGAATTGTAAAATTGCCTGAGCACTATTATTAGGGACGTTTATGTTTTGGTGTTTGTCAGATAAATCGGAGTTTATGTATATTCTCACAAAACTTGACACACTTAAAAGTGTAGATATGGTAAATGTTATACTATTTTACTTCTTAGACTATTTGAATGTGTTTTGGTAATCATAACTTTTAAGACCCATATGGATTTCAGCAGATCCATGTGCAGAGGGAAGTGATGGCTGTCACATTGATGCAATTTGTCAGACTACCCAAGGCTCATACAAGTGCACGTGTAAAGCAGGCTTTAAAGGGGATGGAAAACACTGTGAAGGTAATGTATCTCCTTTTGTTGAGGTGTTTGATTCAGATTCATATCTGGTTACCAAAAAACATCAAAATGGGATAACAGAGTTTGAATTTATGCACATATTTTAATGCCGTTTGGCATTTGGATAGGTTACATCTCTGTACTACTAATCATACCATATTATAACATTATCTAATCTATTGTTACATAATTTCTGAATTCATATGGGAGCATACTATTTGTGATATCTATACCCTATATTTCTATAAGATTTACACAATACGTCTTACTATTGCACTCAAATTCTTGCTTTTACTATTAAAGAATAACATGTTTAGTTTTTTTAACTTTTTAATCAGTAGGTTTATGTGGTGTTTACTTCTCAGACATTGATGAATGCGACTTGGAGTACAACGGTGGCTGTGTACACGAGTGCAGCAATATACCAGGCAATTATCGCTGCACTTGTTATGATGGATTCAATTTGGCACATGACGGACATAACTGTCTAGGTAAGGTCTATAACCTTCTGCGACAGACAGAGGGCTTCAATCATCAGCTCTGGTGGTGAAGAGTTGAATATTTGTTTGGGCTGTATGTGAAGTATCTCACACTCACTCAGACATCTTTTCTTGAGCCCTCTTTGGTAAATTTTTAAAAATGTAGCCTAATCCAAACAGTTTTGGTTTGATTCATGCAGTGATTTAAAATATTTGTATATATTTATGCCTAACATTTGATTTTTAAAAAAGTTTTATTTTCATCTGCAGCTCTATTTGATTTGTAGAAGCTCATTTGTGAATATAACACACACATTTCCAGAGTTCTGTAAACACTGCTTATTAATCATTGCAATCAATCCACTGTTCTGTAGATGTGGATGAATGCAAGTTCAACAATGGTGGCTGCCAACACACTTGTGTCAACACTATGGGCAGCTACGAGTGCCGCTGCAAGGAGGGCTTCTTCCTCAGCGACAACCAGCACACATGCATCCACCGCTCTGTGGGTAAGTGTACAACATGCACACTTGTTCTGGAAACAGTAGCCATGTCTGCATCTATTAGCTTTACAACGCATGCAGATTTAAACATTGGTAATTTAATTTAATTTAACATTTACATTAACAAATTTACAGAGGATTATGTAGCAAATTCTCCAATATTCACATACAAATCTAAGATTGATGGCACAATGAGGGGTGACAGGTTCAAGCTGGCTCCCATCACTGAGCTTTTATCTGCAGCAGCGACATGCTGTGGGGAAAGGATCTCTGTGTCCCAGAGAACAAAATAATCTAATAACTGCAACACTCGGGTCTATGTGCTCTGTGTCACAGATTAGTCTGAGGTGCCTTTTCTTGACTTAAGTCAACTTAAAAGCAAGTACTTTCCACTCCATCAGTTCTTGACAACCCTTTTAAATCCTATGGAATTATCCACTCAGCTGTGATGCATCTGTATAAATGGTGCTTCATCTCTTTTCATTTTTCATCTCGGAGCATTACTGTTGAGTGTGTTGTAGATACTAGAAGAGTTTGCAGAGCTTTGTATTCTTTTTCAGGGAATGATCTTTTGAGCAACCTTTGCTCTGCTTACAGAATTTTCTTTTCCTCTGTCGAAGTGCTAAAAATAACACAGCGGTTGATGTTTTTGGATTGTGTAAGGCGTGAGAACAATCAGTGTCTTTGAGGATGCCAGACTAATCTCTCAGTATGTGTGCCTTTGTGTGTAGCCGGTCAGTCACTGTAGGAGAGTTTCATTGTGTAACTCTCTCTCTTTCTATCCCAGAGGGCCTCAACTGTATGAATAAGGAGCACGGCTGCGCTCACATCTGCAAAGAGACACCCAAAGGAGGTGTGGCTTGTGAGTGTCGTCCAGGTTTCGAGCTGGCCAGGAACCAAAGAGACTGCATCTGTACGTGCTCAATGGCATGAAGCTAACTTCACACTATACGCCTACCAAATGTGTCACGCACAAACAGTTGGCTTCAAAAGTTGCACTTATTTAATGTTTTATTGCCTCTGCAGTAACATGTAACCATGGTAACGGAGGCTGCCAGCACACCTGCGAGGACACGGAGAACGGCCCCATATGCAGGTGTCACGTCAGGTACACCTTGCAACCCGACAAGAGGTCCTGTGTAGGTAAGCACATTGTTTGCAGAATCAGTTGGTGCTTAACACAGGGGATGTAAAACCATGTAAGACATAATGCTGAAGTCAAACTGCTGTATGTTGTGATAATACACATCTTTAACATTTTCTGTAATTTTCTGTCTTAAATATCCTCATATCCAGCTCCCCCAACTCCCCTTTAAAGCTGATCTTAATCTTCTGTTCGGTGTAGCCATATATTGTTTTTTAACTGTCTTTCAACTGACCTGCCACTAGTTAATTTTAAACTCATGCTGTGCACCCAAACAGGGTCCAAACTCACACATTATTGCAAATTCTGAAGAGATCCAAAAAATGCCAAATGTGTCACATGTTGTTTTTTTTTTTTTACATAAAACAATGCACATGCACAAGACATCTATGGAATATTTCAAGTAGGTTTAATGGTGCAGCCATGAAAAGCACAAGTCTTGGATGAGCATCAAAGTTCATTCTTGACCTTGGAAACCATGTCGTTAGCTTTTCCTGCATCTCAGTCTTTCTCAGTGGAGAGATGTGGTTGAAAGCTCTGGAGAAAGTTGTGAGTGTTGTAAATTGACTGAGTTAAGATTTTGAGTTCTGGATTTGAAGGCAGCGGATGTTAGCAATGAAGAGCTTGAACAAGATGATTATGTAGGAATAAGGTGATTTTAACAACTTTAAAGCTACTACAGTGAAAACAAAATGGGAAAGTTGTTTTTTATGTGTATCTTTCATATATGAACTACAATAATACTTATCAGTTTTAGATATATTTAAACAGAACTTGGATGACAAAGGTATACTTCATGTTTTGGGTTCTTGTTCCTTGATGGTTATTCGTAATTTCCATTCAGAATATGACAAAACTAGGCACCAGCTCAAAGAGTGCACATTCCAGGAGCAGCATACAGTGTGTTGGACTTTGTGTCTTTAGTAATGCAAAGGCTATCTTGATGAATGAATGAAAACACAGTAACTGGAAACATCTCTCTCTCTGTCAGTTCTCTTGTTAGGCAGTGTGCATTTTTCCACACAATGCTTATGAAGGATAAGCATCAACCGTCAGTTATTGGGTAATACCTGTGTGTGAGGTCCAGGTGTATCACTGCGATGATTTCTCTCCAGATTCACTTTGCTGATCTGGTGTCTTATCTGACGCACGCCAAGCCACTACAAGTGGAATATCTCAAGTGAAAACATGCATCTGGGTTCTGAAAGGTGACAAACACCCAGAGCTGTAGTCAGGAGAAAAGTCACAGTGCTCGTGTTATTAAGTAAACTTAGTGAATTTGTGTTAATGTTTGGTTTTGTGTGTCACAGAACGAGATGAAGCCACCACAGAGTCCTCAGACCACAACGCCACATCCTTTACTGAGGTGGACAAACGGGTCAAACGAAGACTTCTGATGGGTAATAATCCCACTCCAGAGGCGTACAGCTTGTGCTTTACGTGACGGTGTTTTGAGCTGCCGGGAACCACTCTGGGGTGTTAAACAGGGGAGAGAACTAATGTCTAGTAAACCGATGCATTCCTCAGTCTTTTGAGCAAACTGTGAAATGACTACGCGCTTGCTTTCTCCCCCCCAGTTTCTTCCCTGAAAAATATGCAGTTGTGACAATGTGGTACATTTCACATTTTCCTTCCATTTGGGAGGAGCACAGTGTGAATCTTTTCTTGTATAGTTAGTATTTATCAGTTGTGTGATTCTGGGTCGCTCAATACATGTAAAACATTATATCTTTGGCACTTTACCAAGTACATGGCGCTAGTGCTTCAGCTCTGGGAGTATTGTCCTGTATTATAAGTATTACATGTTGTTATGGTAAGCCAAGATGTCAAGATGTACCTAACTTGTGTTTGATTAGAAATCTTTAGATTTCTTTAGAGCCTCATTTGTTTGTCATTTGTCTCATTTTTCCATCAGCATTTATGTTGTATGTTTAAAACCGCATTTTGAATTTGATCATCTTCATAGCCTCAAGTCTTCAAAGCAGTTTTAACCATAATTCAAAATCTATGGAAGAAACATTTGTGATATCACGTCGTCTCTGTAGTCCAGGTGTTTTGAGTGCACAATGTTGAGAAAATCAAGGTTCTGTTTTTCTAAGGATCTAGTATCTGACATTGAGAAGTAGAATATAATTTATCATATACATCCACGTTGTGTGTTGTGATTTCAGAAACCTGTGCTGTGAACAATGGGGGGTGCGACTGCACCTGTAAGGACACATCCACAGGCGTGCGCTGCAGCTGCCCCATCGGCTTCACACTGCAGCCGGATGGAAAAACTTGCAAAGGTCAGACACATAAACCTTCACACAGAGCATTGGTCTACTAAAACACTGATTTAGCTTAGTGGATTTGTATAAGGAGCCTTGCTAAAGTGTGGTCATGTCCCCTGTTTCCCACAGATATTGACGAGTGTGAGGTTCACAATGGCGGTTGTGATCACTTCTGCAAAAACACCATCGGCAGCTTCGAGTGCAACTGCAGAAAAGGCTTCAAGCTGCTGACAGATGAACGTTCTTGTCAAGGTAGAAATGCCTTCTGAATTGTTTTCATTAAACTCTGGACAGTCGGCAAAGATTGGGACAAAATATTACCTCCATACATGAGATAAGAGGGAGTGGGATGCATACATAATTCAAGAGTTTAAGTTGAAGATAAAAAGTCAGAAGTTGGTGTGCTTTTTAACTGATCATTAAACATTAATACTTTAGCATTTCTCAGGGATTTAGCTATGTTTTAGTGTTATATAGTGTGTTAAAATACCTGTAAGTCAGTATGAGAGTGATAGCAGCTTCCTTTCTTGTTTTGTTTTTTTTTGTAATAGGGCTACGCTTCTGTTCACCTTTGGATGCCTTTTAATAATGCTGAGCTGATGCAACTATCATTAAATTTAAGGAGTCTTAATGCCTTCTTTTGACTTTTTTACTATCAGCAGCATATTATATATATATATATATATATATATATATATAT
>JAVQJD010061493.1:0-62517 GCA_036023655.1 Nannoperca australis | reverse complement strand
ACGTCCCAACCCAGTCTAAACCCCTCCCATCAACCCCCCCCCCCCCCCCCAAGTCCAAGTTCTAAGTCTGAGACTCCCGTCCTGAATCTCAGCTGTTGGCAGCAGAAGTCCCTTTGCATGTTTGCTCACTCCGGCTGATGGCTCGTTTGAGGCCACAAGGATGTCTTCAGTGATTTAATGAGGTCAGGCTAAACTAGTTTCACTACATAAAAGGGGGAGGGGGAGTCACATTATTGTCACTGGTGTTAATCATTTGCTCTGGTTTCTGCTTGGTGTACGTGTCGAACACAGGCAGGAGTCGTATCGGCACACAGAGCCCGGCAGGCTGCATTTGTGCTTCCTCTGCGCTCTGATTAATCCATCTGTCCCCCATGCACTTCAGATTTTGCAACTGTCAAAAACAACCCGGATTTTCTATATTTGGTGCATGCCTTATTATAAATGAACATTAGGTCATGGACACAATTGAAACGTCACCCTAAACATCATCCAGAGTAAAAAGCTGCGCCACACAAATGAGCAGTTTGGTCTTTTAATCTGTCAGACTCCCATTTATAAATATTTGAGATCGTAATGTGACACTATCGGTTAACATTAAAGCACACAAAGCAAATCTTCGCACCAACTTGACAGCTAGCTGGCATTGTGTTAAACCAGCCTTTGTCCTTTTGTGCTCCACAATGAAGGGAGAGGCTGTCTTCACATGTCGGGGTGTGCAGACACATTATCTGCTGCTGCTTCCCCAGACTGGGAGCAGATGAATCTCTCTGTTCCCAAAGGACCACTCTTTCGCCCTCCCTCCCTCGGCCCCTCCCTTCCTCCCTCTCTCCATCTCTCAGTGAGCGGTGGGGAAAAGATGGAGCGCGGTTACTATGGTAACTGCATCAGGCAGGTGCTCAGCAGATCTTCGCCACCGAGCAGTAGAATGTGGCCGCGGTCCGTGCGGTTTGTGAGCACGCGGCGTTACGTCTCGTCTTTAGCCGCTGAAGTCGTGTGATGCTTGAGGTTTTACACATGAAAAGGTTTGGTTTTCATTTCGGATAAACTGTGTTTCCTTTCAGTGGCTGTCTGGCAGCGTCTGTCACGTGTCAGCGGGGCTGCGCTTAAAAGCCTGAGCATGAAAGAGCTCACAGAGGGCGAGTGTTATTTGTGTGAGTGTGTGTGTGTGTTGATTGCCATGTGATTCTTTGGCAACCGCGCCCCACAAACCCCCCCCTCCCACCCCCTCCTCCTCCCTCAACCCCTCTGAGCAGGCGGATGCTGATTTGCTGGCGTGGCTGTGGCCCCTCCCCTCCCTCGCAGGGGGGGGGGGGGACTCCCCCGTCACTGCTCTCCTTTTGTCTGTGGATAAAGCAGCTGCCTCTTTCCCTGTTCAGCCATGGGAGCCGCAGGTCAGTACTTGCTTCTACCGCACTCACTAAAGCTTTTCAGTGTGCGCAGCCTGTGCGGCACATCACGAGGCACAGCCGCTGTCGCCGGTCAACACCTGTCTGTAGCGGAGCTGTCTTGCGTGTTGATGTGTCTGTGTGTTGTTACAGCCGCTGTATGTGCTACCTGTGTGTGTGTGTGTGAGCATCTCCATCCAAATCAGTAGCCACATGGACAGTTTGTCAGTGGTGGCAGCAACAATGGCTTCTGCAGGGAGTGGTGCATGTACAGCAGCGAGGGCACGTCGATCCTGTCTCCACTGTTTCTGAATGAGTAGTGTCTTTGATTTGATGGGGGGGGGGGCGGGGCAGATATGTATTGTATTGATAAGAAAAGGCTGATTATTATTATTATTATTGTACAGGGACACTTAGTGGCGGTAGAGATTCACTCTGCACACCATGTCACAATGCCTGTTTCTTCTGCCTCCCAGGTCTAGCTTGCCTTTTTGGCTTCCACAGATGCCTTTTCAGTGGAGAGTAAAGATGGCCGTCATCACTATGCTGCTCACAGCTCCACGGCTAAAATTAGAGCGGGCGGGCAGCTCGGATAGGAAGAGTAAGACACCCAGGAGACCGCAGCCGCGATTCTCTCCTCTTAACTTTCCATTAACACGCCGGCTCTGCCTGCGTGACACGAAGGGCCTCCAGTTGTCCGGGCCAACAGATGAGCAGTAAACACTAATAGTGCCGTTAGACGTCTGGCTCAGCAGAGGTGAAACAAGCAGCCGACGGTTCTCATGGAAACAGGCCCGTGTCTCCAGCAGAGGACCGTGTCAGCCTCTGGAGCTGTAATGGTACACTGGGCTAATCCCTCCGTTATCACTCCTCTCATCTTTGCCAGTGGCTTTGAATCACAGGCCCCGTCGCCCAAAGAACTGAGGACGTGTAAGGATAGAAGGAAAGTGGTGCAGCAAGCTGTACGTACGACATCTTGGGGGGCGGGGGGGGGGGGGGGGTTGACTGCATTAATGACACCGCACAGAAGCACCGTCATCCTTCCTCACTGACCACAGAGCTGCTCGCCTGGTCGGGTCACATTGAACCGTTATCTGTGGACTGCTGATAGCGCTCTTATTCCTGCTGCCGCCCCCACAGAGCTGTAGTCAATCATTGATTCTGTCCTGGGAGTGCGGAGCAGGTGCGTCTCAGTCCAGCGCGGCGCCCTCGGCCGGGTCGTAAGTATGTTCGTGTACATATGAGACCAGACCAGGTGCCAGTCACGAGAAGCACACATCAGATGTAAATACGACAGTCCCGCTGGCGACACAGACCGACTGAGGCAAGTGATAGTCGGCTATTATCTTTGTGCAAAGGTCGCTCTATATATAGGAGTAAAGAAACCGCACTGACGAATCGCCACTCGGACACCTTTTTTGTATGGAAAGGCGAAAGGTTCAAAACGTCTACTTCGACGTTCGTCTTAACACGTTCATTTTCGACGTCTTAAGACATACCTTCACGCTGTCTGACGGCTCCGCAGCTTGCTCTGACCTAGTGAAAAGTTAGGTTGGGAAGCTGGGTTAAAGCGGGATCACGTGACAGCCAAAGCTCTCTGAGGACGTTGGGTTGTGAACAGCTTCCAGATATTTGACCCAAATGTGTGGTGTGTGTCTCACAGAAGTCTAATCCATCTTTTGAAAGCGATACGGCCAGGCCTACAAAACCCAGTGAGCGATCAGGGTAATGCTGGTTCTGTGTCCTAATTGTGTCCACATTTGTCCTTCTGCCCCCCCCCCACAGCGGTTGACCTGCTCTACTGGAGGAATTTGAAGCAGTCGGGGGCCGTGTTCAGCAGCGTGCTTCTGCTCCTCTTCTCCCTGACCCAGTTCAGCGTGGTCAGCGTCGGAGCCTACTTGGCCCTGGCAGCCCTCTCCGCCACCATCAGCTTCAGGATCTACAAGTCTGTGTTGCAGGCTGTGCAGAAGACCGACGAGGGACATCCTTTCAAGTGAGTAAAGCAGAAGACGGACTGAGACGGCTTATAGATTTCATTAAAAGGTCTGTGACGTTTGCTTACTGACAGGTTTTGTCTGTGCTTCTTCCCCCGTGTTTGTTACCAGAGCCTACCTGGAGATTGAGATCGCTCTGTCCCAGGACCAGATTAGTAAATATGCCGACAAAATCCTGCTGTACACCAACACCTGTATGAAGGAGCTCCGCAGGCTCTTCCTCGTACAAGATCTGGTCGACTCCTTGAAGGTTTGCCTCAAACTCGCTTGTTTGCCTTTTTTAGCGTTGCTAGCGAGGGATGACGATATCTGTCGGTTACTTCAGGTGCAGTGTGAGATCAGCTCTGCCTCTGGTTGATCACTAGTGGGGCTTTTGGACTCCAAAACATGTCATGTCTGTGTTTCAGTTTGCTGTTTTGATGTGGCTGCTGACCTACGTGGGCGCTCTCTTCAACGGCCTGACGCTGCTCATCCTAGGTGAGTCAGAAGTTCAATAATTGGCAGACATTTAACAAAGTTATATTACATTAATGGTAATGAGAAGTGCAGCATGTCCTTATCACTTCGCCAGATTCACAGAAACACATTTATTGGACATTTTTTACTTCACAGTCGAAGGTGTGCAGTATCTGTTTACTTTTCCAGTGTACATTAGATAAGTGTTGGGGTCCTGCTGGCACAAGTGTGTTCCTGTTTGAGCATATTCGCGCTGTATATGCTCACATTAACCATTACTCTGTCCATGCCTCTGCAGCTGTGGTCTCCATGTTCACCATGCCTGTGGTCTATGAGAAACATCAGGTAGGAATTTGAGTTTTACAATGACTGAAGTCAACCCTGGTTTGGGAAACGTTGCCAATATTTACACCTGACATTTTTCCTTCTGTTCTTAGGCACAGATTGATCAATATGTGGGACTAATACGGACCCAGGTCAACTCTGTGGTGGGGAAGTGAGTGTTTGCTATTCTTGTTGAAAGTTCACTTAAGATTTAGCAACAAAGTCTGAGCGCAAACGCATAGGAGGAAATACAGTGAGGAGTTGTTACGGACACAGCAGAGCAGCATTTGCTGTTCCTTTATTAAAGCCACTGTTGTGACCCTTCCTCCTGCTGCTCAGTGACCAGCAGCTAAGACTGCAGTCGTATTGCGTAGCTTCCAGGTATTTGTGTTACTGTGAAGGCATAGAGCAGGGCGTAGCTGAAATGAGCATTCCAATTTACCAGCTTCATTCACAACTGAATAAATGGTTTGGACCTTCAGTATATTTAAAATAATTTAATAAGGCTACAGATGCTAACATGTTGCACAGGGTGAAGAGTGGATTACCAATATAGTAAAATGGAAACATTTGTTTTTGCCTGAGACCAAGGAAATCGACAAACCAGTAAATGTAATTGACTGAAACAGACTATTCTATATTCATCAGCTGTTTGTCTGTAGGTGTCTGAAGGGTCAGTTGATGCCAAAATGTCTTCCTGCAGGTTTTGGACTGACCACCATCAGTTTGCCAATTTTAGTAAAACTTGACTTGTCCGTTTTATGGACTACCATAAAGAGAGTCCAAAAACAGCAGCAGGTTAAAATAAGCACAAGTTAATCTAGAATAAATGTTGAGCGTTAAAGCCTGTTTTCTCTGTACAGGATCCAAGCGAAGATCCCCGGGGCTAAGAGGAAGGAGGAGTAGACCTGTCTGTCTCACCGTGAAGCTGACAGTTCAGTCCAGCTCAGAGTCAGGCAGCTCGCTCACCGTTCAAGAGCCTGGTCGTCATCTGTGGGGCGTAGTGCTATGTCATCTTGGTGTTCTCTAAAAGCATCCACTGGAGAAGCCTTCACCCTGTCTATAGCAGTCTAAACACTAACAGTCACATCGTACATAACCCTGTTTCTAGGTAGACAAGTACACAACTTGAAAACAAAAAAGGAAACTGACTTTTTTTGTGTTGCTTATTATAAAGTGCATGAAGTCGAGCCTTAGGTAAATATTTGATATCTTTTTGTGCAGTTTTGAAATCACGCTACATTTTTGCTTTGCAGTGCTTACCACAAACTGTACGGTTTGGCACATAAAAGCTAAATGCCCACAGACGTGCTCTGCTGCCAATGTTAAATTCTGCTTCATGTTTCTGAGGTAGCAGACGGGGCTTCTCAGTCTTTCAATATATATAAATATCAAAAATGATTTCCTTTTAGTGTTTCCAAGCACAAAATAATTTAACAATATGCGTCTTAGATGTGGTAATTGTAGGGTTTTTGCTTTTGTATAACCATAAGGAACAACACACGCTCATGTTTTAGGTACTGTTGTACAACTACTATGAAGACAAGGAGTATCTGGTGATATTTAGCTTGTTTGAATAACTGTCCAACTTTGTACTATGTTCAACTATACTCTGTAGTTCTTTAGACCCTGAACTATTTGCACTTACACTAATGTATTTAATTACAAGAATAAGAAAAATAAATGTACCTTGATGTATAACATCTCCTCAGCCACTTTTCTGACCAGTCCACATTCATAAGATGACTTCGAGTTTGCGTATGACACCACAGCTAAGTTTGAGGTGACACATTGGATGGGGACCTGGAATGATGAGCTATAAATATAAGCCAATGAATTTGGCGGCAGACACTCATAGTAGTAGTTCAGTGTGTGTGCGCGTGCGCGCACTGACAAATTTAACTTGACTCCTGGGTCACAATGACACCATGTTTGAATGAAGACTGAGTGACAAGGCTCATCTGTTGCAAACAACTATTTTTAATGGCCCACTGCTGAAGTGCTGTTACAAAGAGCTAAACAGGACAAAAAAACATCAGAACTTTTACATTTCCTCTCAGCAGCCACTTATTAAAAAAAGGAATAACTAGTCCAGTGATGGCTGCAAACGACAAAGAAAGAATTGAAGATTTTACATTTGAACTTAAAATAATATACACTCCTCTGAACATAATTAAATTAAAATTCCAGGCAACTACCCATGGTACAACGTTAGAATCATTTAGACACAAATGCATGTATTGTGGCTTTTTAGCTGTTGAGGAGAGTGAAGGGGTGCAGCTGGAAGAGAGCACCAACGGTCTTTCCACCTCCAGGCTCCACAATATCCATCTTCAGAGCGGGATCCACCTGCAGGTTCAATACAAACACTTTAAAGCACAGGGAGTTCAAATGTGCTAAAAAAACAGCATGTGGCAGGACTCGTGATTAAAACAAAAATATATAAAATAATCATCCCAGGAGCGCGTTCATGTACCACACCTGGTTCCATTTCTCGAGTTTCTCGTAGTACACTGGAGTGACAGCTTCCCTTGGCGGCGACTTGGTGAAAAGTCTGCATTACATAATAAAAAAAGATCAATAATTGCACACACCTTGTTTGATCTTTTCACGTATTACTGATTTTTGTGCGTAAGCAACCTTGTGAGGCGGTCCTGGCAGTCCTCCTGCAGGTGGCTGGTCCTGTCAGGCCTCAGATGCAGAGTGCCACAGGGCCCTTCACACGACAGCCGGTTTATAGCCACTCGCAAAGCATTTATCTGAGAAAGAAAGAGAACACATAACTAAACAGTAATGCACTTAAAACAACTCTTGTTCAACTCCTGAGGAGACAAGGTAAGAATCACCTGTCAAACCGAGATGCAACCAGTGAGTGACAAAGAATCACAATACGTCTGCCTCTCCGCTGACAGCCGTTACCTCAGTGATGTCTTCAACATCAAATTTGACGTCGAAGGCGAGTTCGATGTCGCGCTCCTGTAGGATGCCCTCCTGTGTCTGACTGTTCCAGCCCAAGCCACAGAGGGCGCCGGTGTAGCACGTCCTCTCTTCATTAGTGCTACAAAGAAGAAAAAAAAAGGGGCAAAAATATATTTGACAGGGATTTCTGATTGTGCTGCCTTTAAGGTGCGCAGTGATACATTTGTGTGTCTGACTAACCGTAACTCCATGACGGGGGTGAAGAGCATGGTGACGAGCGCAGGCAGTCCGGGGATATCTGGCATGATGGCGGTATCTCTCAGTAGAATCCGTGTCCCTGCAACACGACCACACGTTTAAAGCTGCGATAAATTATTCTGACATTTAGGAGGAGAACTTCAAGAAGAAACACGCAGCCCACACAAGCTACAGCCTTAAAGTTGCCGCAGAGTTGCTCGATAGTTTGTGCGATCGTCACATCAAGCAACCTGAATCGTACGTTAATATAAACACATGGATTAGTGGAGCTTTAAGCTGTGAATGCATGCCCAGGAGTACCTGTGGAGTTGACTGACACAGTCCCAGCCACCAGCATCCTCTGATGTTTGTAGTGAGGGTTTTCATTGAGGGCCAAGGAGTTGATGCTGCTCCTCTCTATACACACTGTCCTGCAGGAGGACACACTCGTAAACAATGGATTAACCTGTATTTTTTATTTGGTCTTGGTGTACATGATGCTTACTTGTAGTGGGTCTTGTTATTAAAGCTGTGGAAGGATATCTTATTAGGACTGCTCGGTCCATGCAGATGAACCTGTGGTGTTAGAAGGAAGGCTGCAGTCAGACACTTCATGGTTATTGTGGTTCACAGATGTAGTCGCCCATTGTTCTGTCAGACAGAATGGGTGTGCCTCTGAATGAACACCGACACATGAACTGAGCCACTGAAGTGGCTCCATCTCCTGGACAAACTAAGAGCAACAGGCGGTGCAGACGGTGCAGACGTGATGCCATTGTCCACCCGATACCAAAATATCAGACACTCTGCCCTATTTTAAATTCCTCATCAAAACCCAGTTTAATCTGAATGCTTTCTCTTCATTGATTGTAATTATTTTGCTGTTTTGAATCCTTGTTACAGTTTGTCTTTTGATTAGTAACACGCTTCGTAAGACTGTTTTTGAAAAGTGCTACACAATCTTAGTATTTTTAAGAAGTTAGTACAAATGTAATATAAAAATGTTCTGGGAGCTGCAGTGCATCTTGCCTTCGTCTTGGAATAGGACTGGCGGCTCTTGGAAAAGTGGGCGAGCAGGTCGTCAATGAGCTGCTTCTCCTCTTTCTTGCGATCTTTCCAGGAGCTGCTGGCAGCGTTGGGTACATACGTGCCCATTTCCATGTCCTTGAACAGTGACATCAGCGCATCGTGGTTTTGCTGTAAGAGCACAGTAAAAGTAAAACATCTAGATTGAGAAGGACACACAGCATCTGTAAGGATGTTTTAGAATGTGCGCTGGCGTGAGATGTTTTTCTTTAAAAATCAATTATATCTCAACACATCAGGGTTTCTTGTAAGTGCTTTACAGCCAGCGTGGGCTCCCAAAACCCCCAAACAACTTTGTGTTTTTATTTTCATCGAGACCAAAGCAAACGCTGGTCACAGTGTCCGACCACATCTGCTGGGACGAATCAGTACTGCAAGTAAAAGAGGAAACGTCACTTAATGAGCAATGCAATGTTGTTAGAACACACACACACACACACACACACACACACACACACACACACACACACACTCACACTCACACTCACACTCTGAGTTGAACATACAAAAGCATTTGGAGTGACAGCTAATAAGTGGAATGTGCTGCAGTTTCTATGGATTTGTCATGAAGACTTTCTGTGCACTGTGACTCAGTGACCACAGACACTGCTCTCCAACTATTGAACAATCACCTTTCAAGTCAGCAGGGGGCACATTGCTGATACAAAACAGGACATATTTAGGTGAGGTATCACTTTAAGTAGGGCATGTTATGATTGCTTCATGTATACATTGCACACCGCCGATTACATTTCATCTGGGACAACCTGAGCCCCCAGCTGTTGTGTCACCTTGGAATCGAAGCTCTCTTCGGCCTTCACAGCGTGTCCTTCTTGGACCAAGATGTCTACCACGCTGGTGTTTGTCGTCTCTGTGTTGATGAACAGCTGCACACGTTTGACACCATGGAGGATGGAGTACAAGGCCACGATGAGCGAACGGCCCTTCACCAGCGTGATGAAGCGGTCGCGGGCTCGGCTGCTCCACTGGTTCCCCAGGATGATGGACTGGGCTGAAGGACGCATCTCTGTAACTTGGAACTCCTGAGCCTGAGACCACGAGCAGAGTGTTTGGTTGTTACTTTTCGGGCACAGTTTGAACAGTGGAACAGATACGTGTGCATTCAGTCGCTGACCAGTGGTGCCACTTTTGCTACCTGGAACGGGGGAGACAGGAGGTCAGAAGGGAGCTCTCGGAGGCTGCTGCAGGCAACAACCGCTGTGTTGCCGAAGTCCAAGAAGAAGACCTGCAGGGAAACAACATATCCTGCACTCTGGTACACGAAGAAACATCAGCAACTGCTATCATCTTCTACTCCTAAGAATCATTTCCCTTTGTTCTATTTTACAGAGGTTGACACTGAAGACAGTTTTCAAAGTTACAATCTTGAATACCTGAACATTACTGTCACTTTTGTGTCTCAGTGCATTTTGATACTATCACTTTAGTCTTTGGGGTTATTTGTAAATACAAAATGTTCACTAGTCTGCACAAGCACAAAATACAGACACATGCTCTAACAACTACCAGTGGTGGCCAGTGATATTTACTTTTTGCACTTATATCTACAGTGCATTTAGAAAGTATTCATGTTGCAGCCTAATGCTGAGATCCTTCAAATTCTTTTTTCCCTTCACTAATCTACACCCTACACCCCATAATGACATGGTGAAAACGGGATTTTAGAAATGTTTGCATATTTAATAAAAAGAAAAAAAACTGAAATATCACATCTTGACCAGAGAAGTGTGATGGAAGTGTATTCACCTCCACCGTGTTGCCACGCATGTGCAGGATCTTGGCTCGGTAGTACAAGCTTTGGTCATTGATCTCAGAGTAAGGAGCCAGACACAGCATGTTGGGATAGAGCGACACAGTTACAGGATGCAGCGTGCGTTTGTTTATCTCCGCTGTCAGATGGCGCTGCTTCTCCAAGCTAGCTTCATCTGCCTGGAAGCCCCAGAAGTTGCCCACCTCCACCACCTGCAGCAGAGGTCAGAGTTCAGAGAGGACGCAGCCATTGAAGGTTCAGACACTTAGCCAAAAATGAGAGCATCTGTTTCAGCTTCGTAAGACCAACTTAAATATAATGGGACTGACTTCGGTGATGTTCACAACAAACATGTGGTTGGGGGGTAGCTTGTCTGGGTCAATGGTGCTGCTCACAACTCCCACCGGGCAGACAGACTGGCTCTGCAAGTCTACATTCACTCTGTACAGTAAACACACACAGAGAACTGGACTTTAATGTTGTGTGCACGTTCACTCTCACTGCACTCACTGTGAGCGATGTGGGAAAGCTTAGCAAGTTTTCAAAAGGAATCCCAATTCAAAAATGAACCTGCAAGCACTTGCACACAGTAGTTTACTACTGATCACAGCAAACTTTCACTGTGGAAATTGCACGGTTAAAGGAAAGTTATTGGTGAGAGCAGTCGGTGAGCTGCATTATCGTTGGATAGTGAATAATGTGCGATGTCACCCCATCTCCCCACCTCCCAGAGGGAGGTAAGAAGAAGCTGGTGCTGCATCCGCCTAAAACCTCCCCTCTCTAAGTCCAAGTCATGCAGAGTGCTAGGATGTCAGATTACATTATGGCTTAGTGGGGCACACTGACCAGTGCAGCCTGTGGTGAAGGAGGTTCCACTTTCCAAAAAGACTGTCAAGAATGGGACTTTTCAGAGAGACACAGCCAGTCGTTGTGCTATTATGACATTTTTTGCATATGTACGAGTTTTTTGTCATGCAGCAATTGCTTTCACTCAGATGCAGAAAGCTGGTTATAATGTGTGAATGGAGCCGTACCGTGAATATTTCATGTGAGCTATGTTTCTGGTCCCAGCACAGCTTTCTATTTGTTCAATGGGATAGACAGACAGCTCCATGGGAGTACTCAGCTGTGCCAGGAGGAGGGCAAGGGACACCTCAGGCAGCACCCCCGAGTCCTGGGACGTCCTGTAAAACTCCAAATATGCTCTGAGCAAGCAAACACACACACACACACACACACACACAGTCGGTTTTATGTGCCTCGTGGGGACATTGCATTGACTTGAATTAATTTCCTGCAGATTACTTTAACCATGACTACTACTTGCCTAACCCTAACCTCAGTGGAACCTTTAAACATGTAATTTCCGCGAAATTTAGCATCTCCCCCATGGGGACCTCACTTTTTGTCCCCACGGTGACACAAGTCCACATGTATCAAGTTGAAGTCCCCACCGGAATACAAAAACAAATACACACACACTTCTGAGTATACACATTTCAGTGTTCTTTATACAAAATGGGAAGAGTAGATAAAAAAAGATGACCTGGAGCTCTCAAAGGAAATGGCTTTGACCTGTCCACACAGGCGGAACAGAGACTGCAGCTGCTTGTAATACAGGAAACTGTATGGCGGAAGGTTCCTCACCTGAAAACAACACATGCTCTGATTTTATATGTTATTATAAAAACAGCCCACTTCCTTTGTAACAAGTCTACAAGACTAGAGCCATACTATCGGCCCGGTAAAAGTTTTGATGGTCATTAAACACCAGAAAAGTGTCAATCCATAAAAACAACACTATGGGTCATACCATCACTGTTGTTCTGGGGTTGAAGCCACTCAACTCTTTGGAGGCCAAGTCTTCATCTATTTCCCCCTGGACAAAGTAGTTGGGGTAGTAGGCACCAGCAATGACCACCTACGACAGAGAGAAGTGCATCTTAAAACAAACGGGACATTTAGGTGTGTATTTATTCACATTGACTACTGGATCTGAAGTGTACACTGTAAAGTTTCACTTGTACCCGGAAGTTCGTGTATGTAATTTACGCTCCATGACATGCAGCACTGACTCTAACCTGAAGAATGAACTTCAGCCTGTGTGTGCTGGTGTAATCCGAGGGTTGAGTGTTCTCCTGCACATGCATGTTGAACTGTGACACGCGCTTCTTCAGGTCCTCGTACAGCTCAGCAACCTGGACAGTAAGTTACTGCTGAGGAGGTCCGAGCCACAACATTTAACAAACGGCTCAATTTCAAAATATTAGCTCATTAAGAGTGGACGTTGACATGGCAACGCATGACTACAAACTGCAGGATTAAAGCCACTTGTTCACTGCTAGACTGGGATGGTGACGACAGACATCCATGTGACCCGGCGCTCTGCTTCGTCTCTGTACCTCTCTGATCCTCTTGATCTGAATGAAGTTCTCTTTTCCCCAGTCCAACTCGTCCTAAGAGGAGAAAGCCGCAAAGGAAAATACAACCTTACACGTAACACAAAAAACACAGAGCGCTGCACTGATTCCAAATGCCCAAAACAAAAGCTTTAATGAATTGTTTAAATGTTGACATGAGACTTCATCTACTTCCCCTTGGCAACTGCTCTGTAAGCGATTGCATTGTGCTTAATGTCGTTCACACAGTGCTGTTTATTCATTACCAATGGCACAGAGCAATTATGTGTACTTCAGCTCCAATCTTGTCAAGAGTTGTACAACAACAGCACCAGACTGTTCTTATTTGTTAACCTGAAGAAAATAAAGTCAACATATTTGTATGTGTCTGTGTGTTTTCAGTGAGTTCATGTTTGGTTGTTTGTTTGTTCACCTTTGGGTGTCTCAGCTGTCCTTTCTTTTTGGAGGAGTGCCATGCCTAACATTAAGAGACAGAAAAGAAGGGTTTTGAAGAAAGCTGCCATCGGGCAAATATGTAAATGCATCGAACACCACAACATGCATAAAAACACATTACCTTGAAGGCATTGACAAAAGCTATGGAATCACTTGGTGTGCCACAGGCAAAGGCCAACTTGCTCCTGAAATAGCAAATATTTTTCAGTGAACAAAGAAAAAAAACAACATAAAATACAAAGAATATCAGCTTCTGGCCTGCAGTAGTCGGATGAAAACATGTAGCAGGTTTGCAACCTGGTCCTTGTAGGTATCTACATGGGAACTGCTAGAAAAAACTATTTGTACTCCGATTTGCTAAAAACATACAAATATCTTAAAGGGAAAAGCAGAATTAAAGAGTAGAATGCATGGACAGCTGGACATCATTATCACAGAGACATCAAAGAGACATTTTAATGACCAAACACATTCTGTTTGTCAGCGTTCTGTATGTCCACAAAAAAGACATCGTGTTTGGACTGTCGGCATCTGTTTTCTACTGCAAGGCATCTCGTTAGCCACAAAACACTGTGATGCAACTTAAGATGGAAAAATTTGTCAAAAGAGGTCTGGACTCGATGGAGTTATAATATAATGTCCCAAATATCTTGTGCCACTTTAGTGGGAAACAAAAATGATCTACAGTGACAGCCGGGCAGTCTGTGAGTCAGTGCAGCTGCTGGATGTGACTCACCTGTGGCCAGCAAGCTGCTGCATGGATGGTATGGCAAAGAAACTCTTCAGAGAGTGCGAGGCAGCTGAGGACAAGAAAAGGTGTTTTTCTAGTTTGTGCTAAAAGCCCACAAGAAGGCTACATGTAGCCATGACAGGCTGTTGACCAAGCTGTGTCTCTACAACTTTATGCAGTAACTGAGGTCCATCCCAGCAGCAGAATGACTGACCTATGATGAGACACTCATCCAGACAGCCAAAGATGTGGCCCAGGACAACCATCTTCCCCAGGTACAGGTCCACGGGCAAGTGGGCCAACACTTTGCCAAGGAACGTAAGCTTGCCGTCGTCATTTTGACCCCTGCCATCACTTTTCACAGATAGTGCGCCCATCTAGAGAATGAAACATGTAGCTAGTGTCAAGATAACAGGCTTTATTTATACCTCCAATTAAGTCCTAAACCCTCAGCACAACAGTCTGTTGTTCAATATTTAAGAATTTAGTCATGGCTGATCTCTATATGGCAAAATTGTATTTACTGAGCCAAAATTAAAAGCATCAAGTCAAAACTATTTAACTGTTGAAATTGAAAAGTCTTAAAAGTAGGAACTTTTTTTAACAACTTTTATCTGTTGGTTATCGATTTACTGCTCGTCTTGCTTTTTGTGTGTTTTATTCATGTATTCAAATTCCCTGGTTCTACAAATTTTTGTTCTATTTCTAATATCAAACACTTTTTAACCAAGATTTGAAAGCTGTTCTAAAACAGGGTTCTACAGCCTAATGCAAGCTAGATTGAAGACCATTCAAAATGAAATTTAAGACAAATTTTACAATAACCAAAACCAGAAAAAGAAAAAAACAACATCGAGTTGTTTTGTTTTCATGGTCAGATTGATGCTCTCGTCGAACATTAAAACAAATGTGCCCTTTTTCGTATGCGCAAAACATTGCCCGAAATAAGTCTCCTACTTCCTCATTTGATTTATATTAGTGTATCGTCCCTGTGTTCAGACGCCACTGTATCTCTGTTTTACGTTGGCGGAAGGACTTTGCCGTTTTTTTGTTTCTCACCCTTCATGTGAGACTCCACTGCCTTTAAACTCATTGTGCCGAGTTTGCACAAAGTACTTCGCGCCTTGTAAACATTGCCCGGTATTTTCTTCAGCCATAACGCAAAATCTGGGTTGCCTAGCCAATTTTCATTAAACAAGCCGTCGACGGTGTGCGTCCTTGCAGCAAACAAAATGAGTGCTGTTTGTTCCGCTATCCTGCTCTGTGTGGCATTCAGCTAATTATTTAAAAAAATTGAACCTTACCAATTATTTTAAGATTATAAATTGCAATGTCAGAATTTTCTTTTATAAAATCCAACACCCCATGTATTAGCATATTTAAGAACTTGGAAAGATATATTTAAGACATTAATACTAATTAACTCCTTATTTTTAGATTAATACATTTAATGCCTTTTAAGACTTTTTAAGGTCAAAAAGACTTAACACAAAACTTCTCCACATTTCCTTTCCCCACACAAACACATAATCACACTGGCCTGTGCTTCATTACCCTCACAGACGTGACAATGCTAACACTGGCTGGCACAAAGCTCCTGTCAGGCTTGATCTAATACACTGTGACAGAGCTGGGTGGTCAGCTGCCTGCCCAAATACGTCATTACATCCACAAATTCATACGTACTTGACTAGACATTAATGGCTCTCTCAGAGGAGAATCATCAATCTGCACTTATTTACCTCTTTGAGTTGGAGCACTGTCCTCACTATGTTACCAAGGTTGGGGGGTGAGAGGGCTGTGGAAAGGAGGGAGCGGGGATCTCCCATGTCCAGCAGCTTTACCTTCAGCATGATGGTGGCCAACGGGGCAAGCTGAGAGGAAGGCAACCAGTGTGGCAGAGATTAATTCAGGTCAAGGCAGCATAAACAATAAATATATATATATATATATATATATATATATATATATATATATATATCTTTGTTTATCTGCACATTGGCTTACCAGCATCTCAGGGGTCATGTAGTCTGGGATTTCATTCCTCCAGAACTCTTTGGTAATAAGACGGTAACAGTAGCCCTTGGACACTCGACCTGCCCTACCTGACAGAAAGAGGAAATAAGCGTATGAGGACAGAAGTGAACAGAGTTTTAAGTTCAAGTTCTGTGCTGCAGGTTTTGTACCTCGACGCTGGTTGCAGTTGGTTTTGGATGCCCAGGTGAGACGCAGAGACTGATAGTTGGTATCTTGGTCACAGACCAAGTGGCGGGCCAGACAGAAGTCAATTACTGTGCTGACCAAAAAAGCACGAATACTTATCAGATTATATAAAAATCCATTACAAAACACACATTTAGCTAACAGATTAAACCGAGCTGAGGAAAAAAAAAAAGCCCCACCATATTTGACGTCTGGAACAGTCACCGAACTCTCAGCGATGTTGGTGGAAAGGATGACCTGTTAAAATGAGGAGATCATCAGGACAGCAGGTAGTAAGAACACGAGTCAGAGAAAGATAAATGTTTGTTACCTTCCTGTATCCAGGGACAGGGAACAGAAACACACCGTTCTGCTCCTCCAGAGTAACAGTGGAGTGGAGAGGGTAAACCTGCAATCTGGACAACAGAAACACATTCAATATAAAAGTAACAGTTTCTGAGACGCTAATTCTGATTATTATTACGGATACACAAAACTGACTTGTCTTAACAGGGAGCCAGCAAAACAACATGCACTAGCATGCAGCACAGAGAAAGATTCAACAAAGGAGTAAACTCAAAAGCTCACCTTTTGTGGACCAGCTTGGCCAGGGCCTCCTGCATGTAGCTTATCTCGTGTATACCAGGGAGGAAAACCAGCACACTGCCCCGCTCTGATGAAGTCATGCCACCTCTTTTCTCTGCTTGGCTGCTCGAATACAAGCACACGTGATACTGACTTTATGCTTCTGCCTAGTTGTTGTTTGTGCGCTGAAATACTGAGGCCTCACCTGGAATCTTTGCCCTCCATCTCGTCAAAGCTCTGGATAAGACTGATGGCAAGATTGTACATCTCCACCGAAACGTGCGGGTCTTCTACATGAGGCAACACAACCTGATGAACATGCATACAAAATTCACACGTTAAATATTTGGCTTCAATACAGAAAAAAGTAGCATCAGCAAACGTACCGTCTTCCTACCTTGTATGGAAACAGTTTGTGGAGGTCATCCAGGTAGAACTCCTCAATGGCGTAGGGTGCCCCCTCCACTTCAAACACGTAGGCCGGGTTCATCTTTCCCCGAATAGGGGTGCCGAAGTACTCAGCAAACTGTCTGCAGTTAATGGTGGCTGACATAAGGATGATCTGAAAAAACATGGGTCTAATGACTGAGAGTTCAACTGATGCAGGAGGAGTACAGAGAAGGGATTTCTACTTGATCTTGGAATTACCTTGACATAAGGAGAGTTGGAATGAAGAAGTTTTCTCAAAACCAGCAGAAGAAAGTCCATGTCCTCCGTGCGCTCATGAACCTTTGGCAAAGGCAGAGTAGTTAAATGGCTAAATCTGGACCAAATAGTCAAGAATCACTGATTAAATCATAGGACACGCATAATAACACATAATATGATTATTATAATTAAATTCAACTAAATAAAATGATAAAGGTGAATTAAGTAAGGGGAACAAGAGCAAACTGTTTTAGTACTGCACATTAAAAATGATGTGGCTCATGTTTATGCACCTCATCTACAAAAATGTGGGAGAACTCTGTGAGGCATTTGGATGAAACCAGTTTTTGCAGCAGCACTCCTGTAGTCATGTAGATCAGCCGGGTGTGCTCAGTAGCCATCTTCTCCAGTCCAACCTGAAATAAACATACGCAAAGTTTTATTCACTTTTATTTTGGGACTGAAAACGGCTATAATCTCTTTATGGCACGCTCACTGGGGACTTCAGACACGGTGTAATAATTCACTAGAACTGTTCAATGAGCAGTTAGCAAATCTATAAAAAGGTATCTGCTTGACAGTAACTAAAATCCATTTGGGGAGGACATCCGTTTGTTCTTGAGCCTTGTTGTTGTTTTACTCTACAAGAGGATCATAGTCTGAGACTCCAGTCAACTGGAAACATTGGCTCAGTGCAGTCAGTGCCACATCCTTTTCCTTTCTGTGGTCAAAAATACTTTTGGCACTGTACGCTGAATTACAGAGCATATTATAACTCCAAAATCTTTTGATATATTTTCTAATAACAAATCAAGCTATTATTTCCTGCCATTGTGTCTAAATCATGATAACATGATAACTTTTGTTGGACGGTATGTTGTCCCAGAAATAATTGCGATAATTGAAATTATTGTCATTTTAAGGCCATTTAAGATTGCCACATCTTAGCTGTAGAATGTGGCTTTGAAACCAAGTCCATTTGGGCTTATTCTTCCAAACTTTCTGGCTGGAATTACGTAGCTCTCAGAAAAAAAGAAATCTATTAAAACACCTAGTCGCGAGTAGAGTAGCTAGCCTAACACCTTATGTTCTGTGTGTTCAGGAGCTGCCTGAGCCCCGCCTACACAGAGAGCAGACAAGAGGATAGAATTGGCAGCGCGAGTGTTAGGCTCTGCCGTGCAATAATGGAGGGAAAACCCAGCTGTTTATTCTGGCATGTTGGCTAAAATGTTGTTGATGTTCTTATGTAAACAAACACGCATGTAAACACCACAGGCAATATAGCGGCCAGCAAAAATTATCGAGGGCATGTCCATGTAATGTAATTACAGCGCCAGGCCTAATTGTGTCCCATCCAGATCCTGTTAATATGGTTATATTCTACTACCTCAAAAAGGTGAACAGTAGAAGACACAGTTTGCTTTCTCTACGGTAGCTTTAGGTCTCAACGTTCCCTAGGGTCTTAAAAACGAATGTCTACAATATGTCTACAAAACACAAGTGACCTGTAATCAAATCCAGTGCTACACTGTGTCTGTCCTCAGGGAAATACTTTTTTGTTCACGGAGTCAAGTCTGAGCACAAAATAACTTTCCATTCACTGACTGCATGACTTTCATAAACCAAGACAAAAAATCTGAAAGGGAAAAAGGAAAGAGCTTTCTTCTTACAGCAAAATAGAGACATTTCAGATGGGCTAAAGACAAAAATGTAAAAGCACCTTCGAGGTACACAAATAAAGAACGCATTACATCTCTTACTAACATTAACTGTTTATCATTGCTCCCACTGTCAGTGATATCATCCTTACCTCCAGAGGTCTGCACCGAGCGGAGGAGACAATAGTTATTATTAGACTGTTTCAGAGCTTTGCACAACACAACCAGGCATCCTGGCAACAACACACAACCACACATGCAAACAAACTCTCTTTAAGTTGTGAGAGAGGTGCACAATATTGACCATTGTGAATCACTACAGGTCAATATCACTGCTACATGACGTTTGCACGTGTTACTCTTTTTTTGTTTCCCCTTTTTAATAAATGTTTTTATTTATTAGAAATTCAGTGGGAGCTAAGACCGTATGTACAGGCTCATGTATGTATCGGCATTTCACAGTTTAAGTGATCAGATTCAGTTTAAATGTTGCACTCACCTGATATCCCACCAGACTACCCAGAGTACACTTTCGCTGTGTGGCAACCCATCGGGCAATACTGGTGGCCCCAATTTTGCGTGGTTGGGTGACCACGATGTTGCATAAAGCATTTTTCTCACTATAGTGGTCCAGAATGTACTGTGGCATCTGGGTGGTCTTGCCACTGCCTGTAGCTCCTCGAATGATCACTACAGCATTGTTTTCTACAAGAGAAATCAGCTGGAAGCAGGCACACACACACACACACACACACAAGCAGACACATGTGCACAGTTAAGACCCGTATCACAGAAAAAAAAAAGAAATATAAAAATAAGTAATGAAATTGTAGAGCAGATGGATGTGCTAAGCTGATTTGTAACAGAAAGTCCACACTTTATAATCTGCGTTAAGAAAGTGCAGCTTAAATGAGCTCCCAAAATATACACACACTACTCTTTATTAATCAGTACAACATTTTAGACCAGGGCATTTAAAGTTAGCTGTTGTTCTGCAACATAAAATAACATTGAGTTCATCTTAAGCAAGCAGTAAATGCTTAAGTGCACCAGTGTCCTGAGGACATAATCGTCATTTCAGTAAAGCTCCTAACATGACCAGAAGAAAAAAGTACTTCAGAAAAATGAGAGTGCACTTTCAGACAATCAGGCTGTGTGGTGAATGGATGCTACATTGTACCTTCTCTCTGTTTTTGGTTATGGGCAAGCTAGGGTACTCGTAGCTGGCAAGTGGAGGAGGAGAAGTACCTAAGGACAAAGAATGGAATGCAAAAGAAACTACGGTAAACTGTTAAGAGCAGAAGGCAGATACCTGTATATCTAACTATGTAAGTGAGTATTATGTAGGAATAGATAAGCTAACAGAAAAAGGTTTTATCAGTAGTATATAAATACTCACTCCCTGTAGGTTCTTTTTTTTGGAATCGCCCTCCATTAGATTTCACATTTATCAGGCTGCCCTCATCAGGAACTGCTGATGGGCTGAAACAAAAAAAGCAATTTTAAGCATTTTATAGTAAAACCTATAGTAAAAGTAAAGCTCTATTAACCAATTAACTGCAATAATGTCAAAATAAATGTGCATTGTCAAAAGTAACACACAAAAAAAAAAATTACATGACAAAAAATGAGCCATAAATACCAAAACACTTAAGTTATTAAAATTAAAGACCATAAAGGAATCTATTTACTTTCATTTTTCTAAAATAAGTAAGGCTAAGGTTAGAGGCAGAGCTTCATAACAACTTTAATCAATTGCCCTCCAGATTCTGAATCCCTCTTAGATCTGTGTGCAGCAACTCTGGTGTCGTGTTTTATTCCCAAATGTAAAAATATGTAGCACTCTGAATATGCAAGAATTTGTCAGCTGTCATCTCATTAGCTACGTCTCTTGAGCACTGTAGCATTTAACACTATTCCACATACCGGGCACCCGAGAAGATGGCAATTCTCAGAAATGAAGGTGTTTTTATAATCACTTGTAAAAACACTAATTCAAAGTTGAGTATCATTGAGGTTATCTCATTAAATGAACATTTCCAATGTAAGTTCACAGTGGGTGAACAAACCAGCAGCTCTGTCCCCTTCACTTGGTAACATTTGAAACTTTGCTACGAGTCTCTGCCTCCTCTTGTCTTTCCCTCAAGTCAATTCAGCCAGGCCCACAGCACTGTAGCCGGGAGAGCATTCCCAGTTGTCTCTGCCTCTCGCTGTCTTGGTGAGGGGAGGATTCTATCGCAACAGCAGGCACAAACCCTGACATTACTAAGAGCAGCTCAAATACAACACACCCACGGCTCGTGCGCACACATGCACTCGCGCCCTCTTCCTTTCTCTCCAATGCACACATTTCGTGCAAGCTACAAAGCAGCTGACCTTACAACAAAGCTGCACACTGCACAGAGGAGAGCGGGGTGAAAGGAGAGGAGAGGTGACAGCTCTTAGTTAGCAGTGTGTGACTAACTCTCCTGGAAAAAGTCTATATGACAGGAGCAGTGGGAGGGATGATAAGGACAAGACAATAACTACAAGACAAAGAGGGTAAACGCTTCCAACAAACAAGATATTGGAGGATTGCTGCCGACACACAAGTGATTTGCTCCTTTGATGGCATTTGACACCAAGGGAGATAGTCAACAGCAAGTGAAGGAATGAAGTTTACATGGACTGACCCATGGAGACACGGAGCTGGAGGCTGTACTCTGTGAAAAGCTCATCTTTGCCCAGTTTCTGAATATCTCACCAAAGCGTCAGCGGTGCAGTTTTCAGCGGTGCAGTTTTCACCTGTAAGTACAGATCCTTCCTTTTAATTTTTAATAGTTGTTTAAGGTTTTTTGGAGCACTTGAGCAGGAATCAAATCAGATCCCTGAAAAGCTGTTTTGCAACCTTGCGATCTGTGAAGCCGCACGTACAGTTTGTGTTCGGTGAGGCTGACCTCTGACCCTGCAGGCTGTGTAATCCATCTGAATCCCAAGTGGAAGCTGTGTTTAATCCATCAGTTGGGAGGAAAAAAGCCAAATACACACACCTGGGACAAGGTCTTTCACCGAGTTTGACTTGATTTGAAGGCAATCAGCGTACCCATCAGGCAGGAACCAGAGGTCAGCTTGGTTACGGGGTAATCATCTTTCACTGTCAACCTTAATATTTTAATTATAATAGGGCTATACAGGATAAAATTAACATCAGAATTGAGGTTGTAATTTTCTCACACATTTCTCATTGTGGTCTTTGAAGCTGACAATGTGACCTATTTTTTTGGTCAGGAATTAGGGTTGATCCAATATATTTTTCTCTCACCACCAACAGCAGGAACGTATTGACTTATTTTGTCTTCAGATTAGATTATCCTTTTTTCTACCATTACTTTATCATTTCTCTCTCTTTTTGTTTTTGCTTTATCTGCATTTCATCCCATGACCTAATGCTGTCGCGTCATTTGAAGGTGCTATTATGACTACATGAACCAGAGTATCAAATTATTCTTGTTTCATTAGTTTTCCAGGACTATCTTCTCTAACTGGCATGCCCCTGTTCAGCTGGATGAAATGGTCCCATGAAACAAGAGTCCAGGCTCAGGATGAAGCAGCACCTCTAAAGACCTTGGGGTCTTTACCCAGTCGCATGCTGATCAGGGAGCTTCTGTGGCATATGGAGGAACGTGAGTGGCTGGCGAGGGAGCTGGAGCGTGAGCACAGGCAGGCCCACAGCGCCCTGGGTCTCCACTGGTTTCAGAAGTACCCCAGGTTGCGGACCCTCATCCCCACATCAGAGATACACCAGCTGGAGTTCCTGTGTGCCCAGATCCCACCCATCCACGCAGCCACCGTGCTCTCCAGGTGTTTGGTAGCGGCCGTGCCATGCTCCGTCCTCACATTAGTATGCTGTCAACAGCGGCTAGCTGCTACTGCATCAGCACAAGGCCTGACAGCAGGCAAAGCAGAGAAGACCCAAAGGGAAAGGGAGGCAGGGCAAGCTGCCAAGAAAGCCATTATGTGTTACTGTCACAGAGGCTGGCGCTGTAGGGTGTGAAGGTGAAGGATGCCCTGTAAGACTGAATGAAGCCAGACTGCCAAGGTTACCACTCATCTCTGTTAGCCATAGTGATGATATAAAAAAGGATGAAGAGTTGTTCTATATGGTTGAGCAGCACTGTGACCTACTTAATTTCCCATAAAACCCACTACTTGGTCACTACTGTGTGCTTACATAACCACCACATTATCAAAGAATAACATATTCAGTAAGAAATGTGTTATATTTGTACCATTTCCAAAAATCTGTGCTGACCATAGAGGTCTTGTATTTTGTGATGGTTGAATTATATATTATTAGAAAGTGCCAAATCATAATGTGGGATGCTGACATTGTGTTGATGCAAATCTTTGCAGCTTCAACAAGTGTTAAATTAACTCTATTGGTTGGATCCTTCCACAGGTTTCGTGAGGTGCTTGCCACTGACAACATACGGCCCTGGGAGCTGGCGTCTGTTTTCAAGCAGGTGCTGAGGGACTTCCTAAGCCAAAAGGAATACGATGAAGAGGACGATCTCTCAGTGCAACCAGCAAAGCCCCGACCAATGGAGGCCTGGACCAGCCGCTACAAAATTAAGCAGGGCTTTGTCACCCCCACCGTCCCCAACTGTGGTGCCCAGCAAAGGGAGGAGATCCCAACGATCTCCGGATATGTGGACCGGGCCATGCGACACACCAGTTTGTTCACAGGGTCCAACAGGGACTGGGACCTCCCATATTACTATCCAGTTCCGCTCAGGCCCACAGGGGTGTACAGCACGCCGCTGTGAGAAGACAAACTGCTCAAAACAATCCGTCTTGTGTTTAACAAGATTAAAGACAGTTATCACAAAAGCAGCATGTAGAAGAGATACAAAAACTCGATTATTTGTATTAGTTGTAGATTCATTATAGTTTGTGACCAAAAATGTAAAGACAACATTAGGCTAGGTGGACAACGTGTTGAACTCTTACATCACAAGAAGTAGTTTGTCACTTGCTCTTTTAATTCCCTAAGTCTGCAGTCCTGATTACAAACCTCAGTTAGACTTTGTGCAGTTGGACAATTTCAAAGGCGTATTGTCAAGTAGTGAAGACGTGTGAGCTGGACCCATTTTGAGCAGTTCAACCAAAGAAGATGTTTCCTTCTCATTGTTAAATCGTAACAGTTTTAGAGTCTGAAAAAGGTTAAAACTATCAAGTATTTAACAATAAAGAGAGATTTTGATTACAGAAATATTACAGAAGAGTAACTATAGAAAATAAATTTGTTTAGTTGATTTTCTTTTTGTCTTCTCTAACTAGTCATCCTGTGACCCCAAGGTTTTGTCCTCAGTATTTTACTTTGTAGGAATTTTGTTGAGTTTTAGCTATCTGAAAATTTTACATTTTAGATACAAAAACATTATACATGAGGATATTATATTATATTATATGAACCAATATATCTAATTGTGTGTATTTTATTAATCTAAACAATTTAAACTTTTAAAAATAATTTGATCTCTGTTGAGAATTTTACGAGGGAGGAGAGGAGTACTGATGTCAGCGTCAGCCAATCCTGGCTACAGCCCTGAAACCCTTTATCTAGTTTTAATTTTGGTGAAAACTTCCCTTTGGCTGAGTTTACAGATTGGGGCAGTATCCAAAAATACATTAATCACACAAAAAAATTATAATCCTACTTCAAAGTTTCACAGTTCAGTTGTTACTTAAACATCATTGGAAACAAATTCACCAGATGATCATTTTAATCTGGAAACCTTGCTCACACTTTGGTGTCCATACACTGTTAATCTGAGTAACGTTTCTTCTATTATTGTGACACACTCACACCAACTATTATAAAGGGTTTTTCTGCCCATAATAAAGCCAGTGGCAGCCATATAAAATGCTTTAAGTGTTAAAACATCTCACTGCCATTTAGTTTGCTGACAGACCAATGACCTTCTCCACCCAGCCGAACTGTTCCGTGCAATTTATAATTAGCTTACTTTCCAAATGTTAGCTAAAACTTTGCACCCGCGCAGGATGCCATGCTCAAACTTTTATAATACACAACTGTACTTTCAAAAATGTCTAGTCAGTCAGGGTTTGTGGCTACGATAAAAAAAAGTGACTATTTCAGAGAATATTTTTCTATAAGGAGCGGAACATGTGAGGTGAGAGAATGCTAGCTAGCATGCGGTTAGCCAAGGTTACCATTAACTTTGCCTCACCTGCTGGTCTCTTTCGACGAAGGTTCATCGAACTTTCTTTCAACCGCTTCTTCTGTGAGTTTAATGTTAGCAAATGTCGTCCCCGAGGTGAACCAATCCGAAATTTGTTCTGCGGTAAACACTTTCTTCATGTTGCAGGTGTTTACAATATATACATTTTCGAGTCGTGTCTCTCTCTAACCTCCAAGTAGCCGCTAACGCTAGCTAGGAGCGCGTGAGGTAAGTGTGGAACACGCTCCACATCGGCCCCTGTCGGTTGGACTGAAAATAAAGAAATGGAGACTAATACAGCATATTTATTCAGCTTTATTAGTGGAAGTATTCAAATCATTTACTTACAAAAAAAAGAAATACCACACTATAAAAATGAAAAACCCTTCTTTCATTTTATAATTTTTTGTAAAATAATCGGATGTATCAAATATAAATGTACTGTAAAATGGCCCCCATCTGTTTTATATTCATCATTATCACTAATACATCATCATTATTATTATTAATGTATTATCTTAAGTAGTGCTTAGTGTTGGGGAGTTTATTCTATAACAGTGCAATTATGTTATAAACTGATCATATTGTAATGAAAAATGTAGTGGAATAGAGGTATAACGTACCATAAAATGGAAATACTCATTGCACTTAAGTACAGTACTTGAGTAAACTTGTCACTAATACCACATTCATGCAACAAAATTATTGGAAAGGTGACGTGTATGTTATGTCTAGTATTAGTATCAGCTTTTAATTTACCACTATTAGATGTCCAAAGACCTGGAGAAAAGGAAATCTTCATCAACATGCTATATTTTCTGAGTTTTCTTAGTCCCATTCAGGAAAAAAAACCCACACAATATGAAGTGAGACATTAAAAAGGTAGAACAAATGTTTTTATTAGAGAATAAAAAAAAAAAAGAGAAATGCCCATTATGCAACGGAAATTAAATACATTGGCTATATGCCTCAGTATGAAGGGAACAAATACAACAAACACTACACCATGGAGACCATTCACACCTGGTTAACTGACCATCTAGGCACCTAAAAGATTCTGAACACAAAAATGTTCAGTTTTCACATTAAGATGTTCAGAATTGTAAGAACAATGTGTCAAAGCTGCTCTGTCCATACCCCTGTAATATCAGGTCAATGTAAAGATACAGTATGCCTCCAGGCAAAACTTTGTAACAGGTGAAATAAAATGTCATAAGCAAATTCATTACTTCACATTACCTGAATGACAAAAAGAGCAAAAATCATAATTCACAATGTTGTTGTACTTGATAACAATTAAAAAGAGTTGACCATGTCAAGAACGTAAAAAAAAAAAAATTTAATACAATTAAAAATCGAGAAACATGTATTTCATTGGGGCAGATGCAGGTTCACCTCCATTCAAACAATTAAAAATCAGGGATTTACGTCATCTCCAATGGTGGACACCCAGTGTCTCGCATTAAGCTCATCTCCATTCTGAGCTTTTCATTTTCCTTTAAAAACAAAAAGAAATGCACAAAGATGATGTGTTAACAGCGTTCATATGTCCAAAGACAAACAATTCTTTGATGACATCAGAAATGTTAGTTACCTCTTGAAGTTTGGTGTTGTCCCTTTTCAGCTTCACCAGATATTCAATCCTCTGTTTGTGGTTCTTGTGCCCCACAAGTTTTCCGTTTTCCTCCGACAGCTGAACATTCTGCTTTCGGAGAACCTCGTTCTCCTGTAGAGCAGAAAATATGTCGGTAAAGCAGCTCAAATAATCTATTGAAAGGCAACAGTTTTGATAATGGATCAGTTGTTATTCAAGTAAAAAAATTTAAACATTCTCTGGTTGTGTGAGGATTTTAGGCCTTTTTCACCGAAGACATCGACATCTCGTAGTATGAAACAGAATGAGATGTAAATAATGAAATGAATGGTGGCTGAATTCCTGTGATTTTCCTGAAATAACAAGTCCAAATGTCTGGGGGAGAAAAGGCCATTTAATCCATAAATCAAAGAATTACTAGAAAATGAAGCATTAATGAAAATAATTTGTAATAGGTTTGGCAGTTATTAAACAGCCCTTGTGCAGGCCTGTACAATACTGTACAATATAAATAACTTTATTATTAATTATTAATCATACTAGGGGCAATTTGTTTGGAGCAGTTTGTTGTACACAAAACACAGTAACATACAAACAAAATATAATGATACGAGGGAGCTAAATGTGAAATAAAATCTGTAAATAAACTTGGATAAAACATAAAACATTCACCAACAATGGTTAAAAACTAAAAAACATGGAGCATTTAGAAGTCGAATGAACGATTTAGAATAGCGGGTTTGTTTTCTAAACAGTTAAAACATAGCGATTCACCGATGGCAACAAAGAAAATTCATTTGCAGGAACATGTCCGGAGAAGTGAAAATACTCGCTGCTTCCTGGAGGAATTTGCACACCAAAGCTTCCTTTAGTGAAAGATGTACTCGTGTACGGAGTAGAGCTCTGACCTGGAGTAGTTTCTCCTCATCCTGAATCCTGTGATTCAGCTCTCTCAACTCCAGACAGCGGTTCCTCAGCTCGGAGGTCAGCTCCTGAACGCAGGTTTGAGACTGGGCCAACATTGACTCCTGTTCCTGCATACTAAACAACAGCACAAACAACAAACAAAGGCAGAGCACGTCAAACGTCTAGTATTAATGAAGAATCTGAATAATATGCAATAAAAAGCGCAGATTCGTTTCACTTAACCACAGGTGCTTACCTTTTTCGAGTGTCAGACAGCTTCTGCATTATTTTGCTCTGTTAATGAACGAGTAACAAATAACACATTGATTATTAATTCAAGAAAAAACAATTTAAGGCAGCAGATAAACAAACACAAACCTTCTCTGCTCTCTCCTCCTGCAGCTCTTTAAGTATGGACTGCTTGATGGCGTCATTCATCTCATCACTGAAAATTACATATCAGCTTTATTCATTTTACTTATGGCATCAACAATAGATGATTTTGGGGCAGTGGATGGCTGAATAAAAAAACTCAACCCATTATTATTTCCATTCTGGCTCTGCTTGGAGTAGAACTGGTCAAGTAAAACCTGGATCTCTATTCGGATCATCTCTTTCTCAGTCAGCTGCATCTGAGGACAGTGAAAATACATTATCGAACAATAAATTATAAATCCATTATTATCTTAAGACTATTCAAATGTGTTATTGCATTTATTATTATTAACAAAAAAGATACAATGATTTCAATTTAAATCTTTTCAAATTTAGTCTAGAGAAGAAAAGAAACACTAAACTAGAAGAGTCTTCTGTAAACCATAATGAATGAAGATATTTGTCCAATGATGAATGGCCATAGCTGAATTTAACTTTTGCACACCTTAAGCCTTTGGATCTCCTCGTTCTTGGCAGCCCTTTCGGAAGTCAGCTCGGTTAAAAGAATCTCCATGGTCATCATGGAGGTGCGACGATTCTCCAGCTCCCTCTCCTGGCTCTCTAGCACCTGGTTCAGGTCCCTGCTGAAGCTTCCTGGAGTGCAGGGTGTCTTCAGAAACAGAGAAATAAAAAACATTTAAAAAGATTAACACATTTCGGATTACACATAAAATAGAGAGAATAGAACAAATAAACCACAGACAAGTCTTACTCGAGGTAATGATTTAGGTGTGACTGTCGGCTCAATAAGCGGTTTTACACTTCCATGTCTGGTGGTTCCTTCAACAGCTTCTTGCTGTTGTTGCACCTAGTACAAGTTGGAAGTTGTTGTAATCAGGCATTTTGATTAGATTTTTTTTTTTACCTTACTGATCATTTGTTTGTGTCGAGGTAATAAAAACAAATCTTTACCTTCTGCTGTAGATTCTGTATCATAACGTCCTTCTTGGCTGTTTGCTCTTGAGATGATTGGAGGAGGCTGTTCTGCTCATCTAAGACCTTAGTGAGTCTCTCAACCTCCTCGGTGGCATAAGCAATCTCCTCCTGCAGCACCTCTACCTGAACACACACACACCATGTATATTGTAGCTTCATTATTTTGCTATCCACAAAACAGGCCAGAACATTAATCACTTTCAGTAAAAACTCACAAAAAGGTACGAACAGTTGGGTTCAGCATGGTCAAACGTACCTCTATTTTGCTGGATGCGACCCGCCTGTCTGAAGTTTCTTTCAGGTCACAGATTTCTGTCTGCATCTTGTTGTTTTGCTCCCTGATATCCTCCCTGTCAAGGCAGGCAGCGTTGTGCTTGGCCTGGAAGAGCAATGGCATTATTATTATTATTATTATAAACATGCTCGGACTGATTCAAACAGGAAACATATCTACTGTATGAGGTGGTAAAGTAAAGGAATAGGTAACTTCTACAAACAATGGAGTTATTTTAGACAAATAGGTGAAATAGGAGGAATAAAGTACTGTGATGTCTTTGATGTCTCCACACAGGTGGGTAATGGTCTGGTCCTTCTGGCTCAGCTCACAGCGGAGGTCTCTGGTTTGGTTAATCAGATCTAAAACAACATCCTGTCAAAATACACAGGTGGGATTCAGGAGGGCAGCAGACACGCAGCAATTATATTTGAAGAAATATGAAATGGGAGAGAACTAGACGCTTCAGCTTACTTTGTCCTGTTCAATCTTCTGCTCCAAGCCTTTTATTGTTTCACTGGCAGCATTTAGACTTTGCTCAAGATCAAGAATTTTTGATGCCTTCAAATCAAAACCAGACAACCAGGTTGAGCCACTGAGATGCAATTACTGTTATGCTAAATAGTTCTCATTTTCAAACATGCACACTGTTCTCAGGACTGACCTGGTGTTGATTTTGTACGGTCAGGTCTGAGACTTGTTTCCTAAGCAGTGTATTCTGCTCCACAGTTTCAATAAGTTCTCTGAAGGCAAACACCAAGGTCACCCGTGTTAATACAAGAGTTGTCTTAGATGTTGAAAACTGTGCATTTAAAAAAAAAAGAAAAAGACAAAGCTATGGACACAAACTGTCAAAACTCACTTTGATGTACTTTCTTTGTTTTCTCTTAACTGGGAGATCAGGGTGCTTGTGTTCTCTTGCTCAGTCTGCAGCGAACTATTCAATTCCTATAACAGAAGAGAGAAAGTATATCAAAAATATAGACTGTAACTCTACAGAGATCAAAACCTAGATTGCAAAATAAAAATGGCCAAATTTGAGCTCATCAGTTCACTGACTGTGAGCTGTGCCTTCAGTTTGTCCATCTCCTGCTGCCTGTCCTGCAGCTGCTGTGTTGCCTGGTCAGCCTCAAACCTGGCCTCAGCTTGCAGCTGGTCAAACGAATCCTGCAGTGTCCGATGCTGCTCCAGAAGCTGCTCCCACTCCAGCCTGGAACGAAGGTGTGGTAGTTGTGGGCGCATGAACGCAAAGAGTCACAGTGCAGAAGTATTAGAGCTACGCTTACTGGACTTTGTCAAGTTGGAACTGTGTGTTGATCAGATTGCTCGAAAGCTGGCTCATCTCTCTCTGCTGCTCGCTCTGGCCTTCTCTGAGCTTGTTCTTCACAGCGGCCAGCTCGTTATCGGACGACTGCAGCACCAGGCGGAGATCGCGGATCTCACTCCTCAGCACTGAAAGGAGGAGGAAAAAAAGTCTTCACCATGGCACTCTTTGTCACTACCTCCATCTGGCACTTCCACACCAGCAAAATTCCAGGTGGGCAGACGGGCGATTAAAACGGAGGAGAAACATCTGAACTTTACCTTCTGCGGCTTTCTGTTCAGAGTGAAGGCTCTGTTGCAGCTCGCTGACCGTTTCTTGTAGGTTGAGATGATCTCTGTTCTTGTTAGCTCGCTCAGCAGAAAGCAGCTGCATCAGGTGTAAAGAACAATTAGGAACACAGAACAGTTCTTTTTTTCATCAAATAAACACATTAAAACATTCAATTTCAATAAGACAGAACGGTAAACAAGGAACACGAGGAAACTCTACCTCGTCCTTGCGGTCAGACTCTTGTGATATCACAGCGATCTGCTCCTCAAGTTTTGCAATTTGCTGCAACAGCTTGCTGTTCTTTAGCTCCTCCTCACTCAGCTGTGTCTGGACACGACTAGTTTGCTCCTGATGAGAAATTAAGGCAAATATGAGACAATGAGAGAACATTATGTGTTTTTTGTACATACACATAAAAAAAGGGGATAATCCACAATGCTGTACCTGCACATGACGCAGTTCCTCAGTCAAGGCCATCTCAGTCATGTCTGAAGGAGGCTGCTCGGCCCAAATGTCATCTGCATTATTCTCCGTCTCATTCAGGTGGTCCGGGCTGGAGAGAGGCACGACACGGGAGCGCAAGTTGTATGCTTTGGTGGGCGTGGTGAGAATCTGGTAGAACAGAAAGATAAGAAGGAGAAAGATTTTTCACAACGCTTGTTGGAGAATCTGAAAGACAACAAAAGTATATTGAATAAAGAGGTTGTAGTTTGTATCACAGTGATGTCAATACAAATGCACTCACCTTTATAGTTTCAACATGAATCCTGTTCAGCTCAGAGACCTCCTGTTTCTTGTGAGCGTTTGTGGCTTCCAAAATGTTTTCCAAATGCCTGTTGGACTTGTCGAGGTATCTTTTCTCAGACTCCAGCTGAGACATCTGTTTCCTAGAATACAAAGCACCATTCAAAAAACACATTAAGCTCTGCAAACCGTCTTTTATAAGCCTATAAAGGCACTGCTACAAAAAAAATCCACATTAAAATGAAAAAAGAACAAACATTCTAGTGATCCAAGTAAAAACTGCTTATTGCTGAAGCTAGAAATCAAAGATGTGCAATAATTAAATGTAAACAAATAGTGGAATTAATAAATTGGGGAAGATTGTAACACCGTCAAATATATGTAACAGAGTGAGAGATTGTTTGGCCAAATGAACCAGCCTAAATGGAAGTCAGGAAACTAAGATGCTTTTTCTTCTTCTAATCATAAAAATGTATCAACTCCTACATCCATTTGGCCTTCTTTCACTGTAAAGTCAGCAGATATTCACAACAAAAAAGAAAAAGTGAAACATGAAAACAGAAAAGGTGTTTCTGATTTCACGATGGTAAACGGTCTTGGCATATATTCCTAGCTTTTGGAAAGGCATCCGCTAAGCTTTTCTGGATACTGCCCAGATGAATTTGATTGAAAAACGTTTTTCTTTGTTAAATACCCTCCTTACTTGGTGATTTCTTTGTACTCCTCAAAGGCCTGAAAGGCGCCTGTGAGGTCGGACTGTTTTTGAAGCAGCTGAGCCTTCAGCCTCTCAGTCGTAGCTGCCGCCACAGGGGTTGGAGCTGTGGAGCAACATGAGTTAAGTAACATGTATTACAGATATAGGATGTACTACTTTACGTGGCCTTATCTTTGATGAGGCTGATCACGATCTTACTCTCTGTGGGTCTTTCTGTATCCATAGCCATCTGGAAGGTCTCATCCAGCTCAGCAGCAACTTGGGCTGCAGCCTCTTCAGCTTCCGCCACTGATTCGAGAGAGCGGAGTTGACGGTTCTCCTCTCGAAGGCTGAAGTTCTCCGCTGCATATCGAGTCATCTTTGGGTGATGTTCAACCTAGAAAGGGCAGAAGTGTGTACGGAACATTTGGGGAATTTATGCCCAACAACCAATACAGAAAGTAACCAAATTATGTATTTCAGAGTAAGCAGCAGTGTGTTAGGAAGTGCTCAAACAGTGTTGGATTTTGTACCTGATCTCTCAAGATCTTTATCTCTTCTTTCAGCTGTTCGATCAGAGCCTGAGACTCCATGTCTGACAGTAAGCCTGGTCCCGCCTTCAACTTTTTCTCAAGACGAGAGATGTGGTCCTCTCGAAACCTGATAATCATTCGGCTGGAATGGATGAACTTGTCTTTCTGGGTCCAGGCCTCTTCGAGCTGAGCCACCTTCTCGAGCAGCATCTGAGTGTAGTCGAACATTACTGTAAGATTTACTGCGCCAACATGACTTCCTCACAGCAGCAGAATAAAAAGACATATCAATGCAAAGAAAACATTTCCTATACCTTCTTCTCCTCTTCTCGCTTCCTCCACAGACGAATAGCAGCCATAAACTTTGCTTGATATGAGATATTGTGTTGACTTTCTATCGATGAACCTGATGACAAAAGCTGATTTACACTTTTGCAACAGGCCAGAAAACATGCAACTTTGCATGTAATACAGTAACCCAAGGTTTTGTGTTTAATACATATGTGTGTCAAATGTTTAATGTGTGCAAAGAGGATGTTACTTTGTGGTTAACATGTTTGATCTGCAAATTGTTACCCATGGGGAGGTCAGGTCCTCCTGGCGCTATGTCTCTCCCATAGTCCACTGCCTGTGAAGCCAGCGCCTGTGCAAGCTGCTCCTTCAGCTTCTTCACCTCTGCTTGTAACTGCCTCACATTTCCCTGTGTGTCTTCATTGATGACGGCCTGGCAACACAGAATGGCACACAGGTGAGATTACTAAGTGCTCTAATTTTGAAATCACAAGAACTTGGTAAAGTTTTGTCTGTTTTAATACAATGTAGAGATGTGATTGATACCTTGTTCTTGATGAGCTTTGCTCTCTGGGCGAACTGCAAGGTGGACAGTGTTTCTCCAAAACACTTTGATCCGGGGTGAACATTGGCTATGATGTAAGTCTTTGCATTTCCGCCAAGAGAGTCCTGAAATAACAATAACATTGTTACAGTGCATAATATTTATTCAAATGATTTGTGCAATCACATCTTTGATTGTGTATCAACACTTGAGATTTCTTTATTTACAAATGTTGCACATGAAAACACACTACCTCACACCACTGAACATAATGTACATACAATCCCATAATTCCAGGGAAGAGGACTCCACATAATATGCATTTTGCATTTAGAAACACTCACCCTTAGCAAGAAGGTGAGTTTAGAATCCCTGTAGCAGATGTGGCGGTTCTTCCCATTGGACACGTCAACCAGTGCCATGATCACCTGTCCAAGGCACATGAGGGAGCGATTGATGCTGCTGGCCTCCTGAAACAGAAGCAGCACAAGACAACAGCTGTTAGCAGCGGCAAAAAATAAATCATACATGTAGTAGTACCTCAAGAGGAGACTGAATTTGTGGACAAAGCGTCACCTTGAGTCTGGAGCCTTCTGTGTGTGTATCTTTCTGCCTCTCAGACCCGGCCAGATCGACCAGATTCAACTGAGACATACGGATGTTCACCACCTCATTGATTAACTCTTTGGACTCCAAAGTCATGGTGAACACTGCGTGAGATCTGGATGACTCGCGGTTCATGGAGGTGGAGGCCACTCGTCGATTACGCCAGCCCATAGACAACACCTAAGTGGTTTCAGACACAAATTATTTACTCCCACAGTACATTTTGTATGATGGCACCTGCATTTAATTATCAACTTAATGTGATCTCAACTCTGTGTAATAATTTGACACTGCTCAATAAAGAACATGCTGTATTTTTATTTTGTAAACTATTAGTAAACTGAATACAAGGTACATAGAAATACAGGGGTTTCATCCTCTCTAACTACTTGGACACGAGTGTTAACATGCATTATACCAAGTACAATAACCTTCTATGAGTAACAACAAACAAGGCATTTATACCTGGTAGGCTTCAGCTGCTGAGTTGACAAACTTCTCCACAGCTCCCTCAACAAACAAACCTTTCTTGATGTTCTCCCTGAGGAAAAGGCTGGCTGAGGCTGTGTCCAGAAGGTCATATATTTGTTCATTGTATATCTCAATAAACGAACATTTGCAAAGGAAACTCTTGGACTGTGCAGACTTTAAAGGAAAAAAGAACAAACAAACACCAGATTCATTAAAACACTAACATGAAATATTGGTTTGAAACACCTTCATGTTGACGAAATGTTACAGCTCACCCTTTCCACTTCTCTGTTGATGAGATAAAACAGGTACTCAAAACTTCGAGGAATAACCCCCCGTAGTTCATCTGTGAAGTTATCCAACTCAGATGGTCCTAAAGTGAGAGAGAAAAAAGTGTCACTACAATTATTCTACTGCTGGATCTTAAAGAATTTGTAGTACACAATGTAAATATTATTGAATTCTCACCAAGCATGGTGAACGTTTTCCCTGAGCCTGTTTGTCCACTGCAGAAACAAGAGGAGTCCAGTAAGAAATTAAATGGGTGCTTCACATGAAGCGATCATGCCTTGAAATATTTTTGATTTTATACTGCAAATAAGCAACGTAAAGACCACTCACTAGGCAAATATAGTACCATTGTATCCATTCATGTAAGACTCAACAATATTCTTGGCCACAATGGAGAACACAGAGTCCTGTTGAATGACAGATAAAGATCACACACGCAGACCAGGACCAACTTTATAAGTCACACAGGGACAAATCTGCCCACTAATTAGTCACTCCACCTAGTTTAACCCAGTGGTATGTTGATAATACAATAACCTTGTGCTCCCAACCTGAGATGTGTCCATGTCAGCAACATGATCATAGGTAAAGGTTCGGGGTTCTGGTTTTGAGAGCAGACGGATGGTGTTGGGTGAGGTGACCGTGAGACACCGACTCTGATCCCCATCAGTGGTCAGCCCAGAACCCTGGGTCAGAGGTCGCACTCGCACAAACACTTTGATGGAATCGCTGTCACTGCTGTAGGACCAAAAATAAAAATAAAAACAAAACATACAAATCTAGCTGATAATATGGAGAATAAAACATAACCATTACAAGAAGCTAAGTATGTTACTATAGCTGCCCAATGAGGACATGTTTATTGGATTGTAGCCCTAATTGTTTATTCTCCTCAGTTACAACAGTAAACCTAACAGAGAACTTACTTTACATATATAAATGTTAGCATTAGCAAAGGTAGTGTAGCGTCCTAAAGGTACATTACCTGGCAGCAAGTTGGGATGAATTGCCAAATCCTGTCAACAAAATGAAAACATTGTTAACGTGTGTTTGGCTGTATATATATATATATATATATATATATATATATATATAAACATAATTAAGTCAGAAACGTGGCTTTCAAAATGGCTTGATATCCAGATAGAAACGTTAAAGTGAGTTAGCTAAGTCATATTAGATGACTCGGTTAAAAGGTTACCAAAAAACTCAATGTAAACGTTAAGTTCGGCTGTCTGTGGCATGTTGACAGCACATTAGTTTACACAAACAAACATGTTTTTATGCGCTACCTTTTCCACTGGAATTCATTGTTGACTAAATAAACGTTCTCCGTTATGTGGTAAAATGAGCTTTCTTCATGGCAGAATCAGACGGAAAAGGACGACACTGTTTACATCGCTCAAAATTGGCGGGTAGACCTGCCTCTACTTCTTCTTCCTCGTCTTCTGCTTCTTCTTTGTTTAAAGCCGGGCTACAAACCAGCGTGTAAGGTGCGTGCTGCCGCTTACTGTACCGGAGTGTGCAACACGCAGATTGTATACATGTCTTTATATTATATATTATGTATATATATATATATATATATACACTATATATTGCATTATAATAATGCAACATCGTAACGCAATGAAAAGTTTGGGGTGTGAAGACGTGTTTCTTATGTGCAGTTTCAAACTTCACATCTTTCAGTTTCTTTCTTGTTCATGATATAAAGTGTTAGGTATTGAAGTGTAGAGCTTGACCCACTGTATTAGCCATAAAACCAATTATGTTGAATAGTACCTAATTGGTCAAAAGGCTCTGCAGATTTCACATTTTATCTTTACTGTTGACTGGTTGGTATTAAATTGCTAATAAATCACATAACAATCCACAGAGACACTCAAAAAATATATACAAAAGAGCACAACACACTATCAACATAAGTATTACAAGCAAAATATACAGGCTCAAATTAAATACATTATTAGATCCAAACTGATGCTGTAATACACTTCCTTTTATTTTCTGTTTGGATCCACAAATTTAAACCTTTCTTTGGTGATCGAAATAAAAAACAACCAATAAGAGGAGTCTCTCAGCCTCACTTCCCAGTTCGCTTTTGTTTTGACGCAATCATAGCGATCAGTGCAGTGACCCAAACTCGTTTTTGCATTCAAGAGGATTGTCAGTTTCTTGCCCTGTTGTATATACAGTGTCATTACTTTGCTGATGTGAAAAAAAACTATCCATTTGCACATAATCAAAAGGAAAATGTCTGACTCTCATTACATTTGTTCGTAGAGTAGCTCATGTCCTGATGGCTGTTAAAAGCCAGGGTTGAACATCTGTCGGTAACGTTTTTATTTTTCTCACAATTGCTTGTGGTCACTGTAGTCGAGTGTTTAGTTGCCGAGATAACTATCTTGTCGTTTCTTTTATCTTTGACGTTGGCAAGTCGTCGATTGGATCATATCTGCTCTTCAGCGCGATTGGCTGCTTAACCAGGAAGCGCGTTTCCTTTGAATCTTTCTGGCGACTTTATTGGTACGTTTCAAGACTTTTAAATTCCAAACGGTTGTCACCCGGAGAAGGCGAGGGGGGGGGGTTCAAAACCGTATCCTCGCTGCTTGATTACCCTGCAGTTGAATGCTCTGACGGAAGCCGTTATCATTTCGGCAGCTGTTCTTTTCGAGGTACGTGGTGAATATATAGTTATAATACAGTAGTTTACGTATCCCACTATTCTATTCATAAAACGCGATCCCACGTTTTAGTTTTACTTAACTTAACTTCTGTTAACGTTAGTTCACAAGCACGTTAACAGATAGCTTAGCTAACGTAGCCTTTGATGTTAATATACTGTCAACACGGGATAGCTATGTTAATATTAGCCTAACTTAGCTGTTAAAGTTAGTTGTGACTTCTGTGAATAACGTTAACTTGTGTGTGTTTTGGCCTTTGATTAAAGTTACATCCAGTGTTGAACGCTAACGTCGGGTGTCAACGGTAGCTGGAACTAAAAGGGTGAATCAAAACGTTAGCAGCATTGGTCCCAAGACATCAGCAAGACAAAGGTGTCATTCACTAGAACCAAAATGATGGTTTGTTATGGCTGACATTTGTTTACTTCCTGCTCAAATTCAAAAAGTCCTGTGTTGACTGACTCTAGATCACCACATATTTATTAAAACCATTCAAATCGTTTGTAGACCAACACAAGTTGGAGCTAAAAAGTCAGATGGAAACCACTTCAGCCACCATAAATCTCTTGAAGTGTTTCACTGACTTGAGGTCATTCCACCCAAAATGTTTTTTCACAGCAGACATCTTGGCATGTCATAGCATAACATTAACAGTGGCTGCATAAAATTAAGTCTAGCCAGTTCCCGGCCCTTGCCTTCTCTAAATGGAGCCGTCGTTGTTAATGTAGCTGGTTACACCAGTGTGTTAAAGTCAAAATGTCAACTCTAGAAATGTTTGTTGTCTCATCAGGTGTCCCAAGTCATTCAGCTGTGCAGGTCTTCTCATTTTTCACTGAACAATACCTAGATGTTTTAAAGCAGATCTATAAATTAGATTGAGATAAAATATATTGAGATTAAACAAATAATTATATAATACTACAGTGGCTGATTTGCCTTTTTTTTTTCTTTTTTTTTTTTTTACAATTTAAGAATTGGGACTGAACTAGACAGTTGTAAAATTAACTTGTCAGTGCTCTTTGGTGCAAGTTAAGGTGCATAAGTTCTTGTTACTTATTGGCCAACATATACACTAATCCGATATCAACATACACCGGGATCGGCAAAAAATATCAGCCAACAAATCAGACTTGCACACAGCATTATTGCCTGTGTAGTTTCAACCTCTTGTTAATTTGAAAATCATGGTCGTTCAAGAAAAACTCTTTACTTTTCTGTCTTTTACCCTCAGACCCTTTCCTCATCAAGAGGAGTGTATAATACCAATACAAATTATAGGCACATGCAAAAAGATTCACCAACGTGAGTAAATTGGCAGCGTCACGTGTGTCTTGATGCTGCTGTTAACTTTGTGTCGTCTTCCTCTGTGCAGATCATTTTTTCAGTAAACCCCACGACCAAAAGTGTCTTATCATCTGGCTGCAGCTTTCAGGATGACGCCTCCCTCAGAGTGAAGTCGGGTCGTTCCAGCACTGTAACTCATCGGCTCGTCTCTTTTGCTTTTTCCAGAATGAGTTCTGTTGATGTGAATGATGAGAATCGTGGGGTCTGCCCTGGAGGAAAGCAGAACAGCTTGTTTGACGACATTTTTGCCCTGGACCAGCCGACTGGGAGGCCCTCCATCCTGCGTCAGACAGAGAACTTGCCCAGCAAGACTGTGCAAAAGGGGACGAAGGTACAAAACCAGCTCACTTTTTTTAGATTCTGTTCACACACCGTAATGACACCAGGCTGAAAATGATACAGGCTTATAAGTGTCCCTAAAATAGGCCTCTTTTTACAGTTATTATATCTTATTCATCTGCAGTGGCATATGGGGAGATTGACATTTGCCTGTCTATTAGTTTTGCTGCACCTGTTAACACTGTACAACCTTTTAAGTATTTTGATCATGTGAGGATTGACCCTCCCCAATGATTTTGCAGCATAGCTTTACTCAACTTAAAACAGATTGTAATCACACAACAGTGGACACAGCTACCAAAAGGATAGTTTCAGATATGTTTCTAGCACAAATCTTTGTTAGTATTTTTCTGTTGATAATTTGTATCCAGGTAACATTTACTGTACTGATCAGATCACTTGTGTGTAGGTTTGTTTTCAGACTCCAAGAAGAGACCCTGTGAGTAAAAGAATTATATCTCCCACCAAGTCTGTTAAGATGACAAGCGTGGACGAGTGTGCAAACGCAATGGACTCCTTAAATTTAGATAATACAAAGTGAGTAATGTTTCTTATCCTGCAATATGCCTCCAATGAAATGATCAATTTAAGTAATCAGTTTATTTTTTTTGTTTTTACAGTACTTTGCCACCAGATGCCACTGAGCAGCCAAACGAGCCCAAACAAGGTAACTGTCCAACATTACAAAGTTGTTTACCTTCAGTGTCTTTGAATGCTGAAAAACTGTCAAAGCTCTTCTTGAATTTTCCACAGAAGTGTCATCTTATCCTGACGACGACATGCCCATACAAAGCAAAGGAGGCTATCAGTTGGATTTTGACAACCTTGAAACCATCGATCCTTTCGGGGGCTCTAATAAGATGGTCCTGTCTCCTGCGAGGCCTGCAGCTGAACACCCTCCTGCAGATCAAACAGAGTCTCAACCCACAGAACCAGAGAATACCTTGGAGGAGCCCACCAAAATAGAGTCGGCACTAGACGAGACGCTTCCATTCACCCCGTCTGTGGAGAACTCCCTGGCCGACGTCTCCGCCGACATCAGCTCCACAGAGAGCAGTGTGGTCACAGTGGTGAAGGTCTCTGCGATCGAGGAAGAAGATTCACGCACCGCCACACCTGATGTAGAACAACCTGCTGAAGTGTCTCTAAATGTTGGCGAAGATGATGAAGGCAAAGTGCCGGGCTCTTTTGTGGAAGATGCCCCACTGCCAACGAAAGGTTCTTATAGTTTGGATTTTGACAACCTTGATGTGATCAATCCTTTTCAAATGGGTGGCTCTAAAATTCAGAATTCCCCTGTTTTTGAGAGGAAGGTTCCTGACAATAACCCACCTGTCGAGGAGGCACAGGTAACGAAAGATCCGCCCCCTGAGGTGGCTCAAGAGGTGCCCGTTCAGCCTGAGGTGAAACCCACAGCTGCGGTGGCCCCAACCTCAGCTACTGCTGCTGAGTCCACATTGCAGCCAGCTGATGCTCCAGTCAAGGAAGCAGCAGTCAAACTGGAGTTCAATTTCGGTGATGGCAGTGAGGTCAAACAGAAGCCGCCACCCAAGAAACTTGGCAAAAGGCCTCCTGGTCTAAAGTCCAAAGAGGGGAAGCCGGCGTGTGACGTCAAACCACCCAAAGAAACTCCAGCGACGCCTGCTGCCAGTGATGTTGCTGATCTCCCGGTTCCCAAAGCGTCTTACTCATTTGACTTTGACAAGTTTGATGAGCCAAACTTCAATCCCTTCGGCACAAAAACAAACATGGACAACTCTCCAAAGTGCAGCAAGAAACCCGGCCCTGCGCTCATGGAAGCTTTCATTCCAGAGCAAACTGACAAGCCTGTGGAGAAAGAAGCTGCATCCCCAGCACGGTATGTTAACCTTTTTTAATTTTTTTTATTTGAGCGAATCAAGCATTTAATTGCAGTAGACACTTCTTTGCCAGCAACACTTATTTCACTGTAAGTTTGTGCACTTCTGCCCTCTGTAGAGCCGGAGAGACTGTCCCAGCTGCCGAACCCAAACCTGGAGCAGTAAGAGAAGTAATGCCAGTTTATACAAACCTATTACTTTTATCCACGTAACTTTCCTTTTGATGGTGTTTTTCACAAAGAAATGTTGTTACTGTGGAATGACAGAATGTTGAACACGCGGCCGCCGCTGACGATAACAAGGGATCTCAACCAGAAGCTGAACAAACCCCGGAGAGTCTTCCTGAGCTTTCTGAGTTGTGTCAACCTGAGCAGAAGTCAGTGTTGGAATTCAAAGACGACTTTGTTCCTGGAGCTGTGTGTAAGTAAACGTTGGCCATAACTCTACTTTGTCTTGTTCCACAAGGATCTCTGAATGTTGTTCTTTCCTTTTTACCTGGAGTTTTTAGAAATTGTTGTGCAGTTTGGCATGTGATCTCAAAGAAGTAAAATGAGTTTTTTATTGAGGAAATGTTCAGTTCTGTATAGTAGAAATGTGTTCTTTGTGAAGCGTCATTAAATGGAAAGCTTTTTGATGTTAACCTAATGATCTTTATCTCCAGTCATGGCCATTGACTTTGATGGACAAATCGATTACCTTGAACAGTTTGGGTGCAGCAGTGTAAGTATTTACTTCATGTGTGTTAAATCGCTAAATTCTGTGATTGTCAATGCCTCAACGTATTTAAAATGTTTTGTTGTTGTTGTTGTTTTTTTGTCTGCAGTTTAAGGAATCTGCATTGAGGAAACAATCCTTGTACCTTAAATTTGACCCCCTCCTGAGAGAGAGCCCAAAGAAGTCTGCAGGCCCGGCCGCTAAGACCAACGTCCCTCGACCCGCTGCCTTTGTTTCACGGTACGACACACTTCTGTTTTCACTTACTCCTGATTGTTGCCGTCGCTCTGCGTTTAGAGCAGATTTTGTTCTGCTTTTGGACATCCTGTACAACAAAATGAGATTTGTCTGAAATGTAACCACTTCGACCACTTCACAAGTTCAGTTTTGTTTTCTCCCCAATTCAGGCTTGAAACTGAGCAGATGGCAGAAAAAGAGACTGCAAATGGATCACTCAAGGATGATTTCAAACTGTTTGACGATGCTACAGTAGCAGTAAGTCACTGTAGAACTGCCATCATTGACTCTTCCTTGTAACAATCGTATTTAAAAATAAGTTCAATTCAATGCGTCCTTGCTACGTCTCCTAACTTGATTTATTTACACCGGAACTGTCGTCTAGGCTCCTTCGATCCCCAAGAGCCTCGTCCCTCCTTTCCCCCAGTCTGCAAACACAGAGGATGCCATTATTGAAATGCTCAAGTACAGTCAGAAGGACATGGATGAAGCCATCGCCAAAGTCCAGGCAGAAGTATGTCCTGCTCAATGTTTTGTGATTTGACAAATAACAGCAGTTTCAAGAGGTTTTCCATTTGAAGTCATCTTTGTTTGGGTGTATGCATACAAGCACTTCTGTACAGACTGAAACAGCCACTGTTGATACTGTGGTTTTCCAAACAATCCCTGGAGCCGTTTTGAGTAATCTGATTCAGCCACAGTGCATTCTGGGGTCAAAAATAAAAAAAACATGCATCGCAGTCAAATGTCAATGACCAGCTGACTCTTGATTTTAAAGCAAGAAACTGGGTGAAAATGTATCCGTTCACGTTGTAAAACACAAATGTAAATTTGAAAGGTAAACAGTTGTCCCCTGATTTGAAACCGTTTGTAGGCTGGAAAATGCCTTTTTTTATTATTAATAATTTATTGCTTTTCTAAATGACTGTGACTAAACATTCTCCGGAATAATTCAAGTATGTATTTTCTGAAATAGGCAAAGGAAAAAGAGGCGCAATGGAGTGCAAAATATAAAAAACTTCTTGATGATGGTCAAGAAATGAGGTGAGCAACACTTTGCTTAATTTACTTTGTGTATTTTTAATTTAACTTATAAACACGTTTTGTGACATTTGACAACCTTTTTTTTTGCACACAGGAAAATAATTGCAGAATTTGAGCTGATGATTGCTAAAATGATGGGTACGTTGAAATGGATTACGTACATGTCACAGTCTTAAGGCTTTTTGACGAAGTAGTGTCTTTTTATAAACAAGCTCTTTCATTTTCTTGTATTATTTAGCTGATCAAGAGAAGGAGAGGGAGGTGTCCAAGGCGAAGCTCAATGAGGCCCTGCTGGAGAAGGACCAAGTCTCCAGTGACCTGAACACCATGGAGAGGTCTTTCTCTGACCTTTTCAAGAGACTAGAAAAGTACAAGGATGTTGTTGAGGGTTACAAAAAGGTTCGAAAACATGAACACTTCCCTTGCCATAAACCACAAGTACATGACACATTTTTAGGTTTTAACAAAAGCTGCAGCAATGATCAATTGTTTTCTGTGCCCTTTTCCCCCAGAATGAAGAGACACTAAAAGCTTGTGCTCAGGACTACCTGGCAAGAATCAAAAAGGAGGAGAAGCGCTACCAGACCCTTAAAGCTCACGCTGAGGAGAAAATTGGCCAGTAAGAAACCTGACTCTTCTTTTTGTTAATACTGTAAAATTGCGAGAGTGGTCATAGTAACAATTACTGTTCATCTTCAGTGCAAATGGAGAAATTGCTGAGGTGCGGTCCAAGTACAATGCTGAGGTATCTGCACTTCAAGCACAGCTGCGGCGGGAGCAGCTGAAGGTGCAGTCACTGGAGAAGAGCCTGGACCAGAAGGTGAGTGACAATGTAAATTAGATGGTATGTATTTGCAAAGGTCTTGAAGATAAGCTGTCAAAAATTATCTTAAGATTTTTCACTTTTTTATTTATTTATTTTTCCAGGAAAAGGAGGCTGAAGAGCTCACCAAACTTTGTGATGAACTTATCACCAAAGTCCAGAAGGGTTGAGCTCATTTGTAAATACTGCACCTTTTCTGTTTTGTTGTTGTTCAGATCATTTTCTTGTGTAGTATGTTGTTTGTCTTTATCAATGTTCTTATAATACTGTAAAAAAGTTAATAAAGATAAATTACAAGTTTAAGTGACTGGGATCATTTTTAGATTAACTTCTGCATGATTACAAACCACTAGGGGCCAGTGTTTGTCTTAATGTTTTAATCCTCATCCTGTGTTTTGGATTTTAAGCATTATCTATGGATGTGGAAGTAACACGGCTGTTAAAATAACTTTTAATTTAAAAAAAAAAAAAAAAGTTTAGGCTTCAATGTAAAATTTCTACTTTAAACACACAAGCTATTCAATGTACTCACCCCTCATCTGTCTGGAGCCAAAGCTCATCCCTGTCCTGCAATGCTTACAACAAAACAAGCGCTCACCTGACACAATGCTCCCCTTCTTTCCTGAGCAATCACAGGGTCCTGTCACATTCCCAGAGCAGGACAATGCACTTCCTAAATGGTGAAAGGAAATCCTACCTAGATTGGAGTTGAATGAGGTGGTAGTGCGGACTGGGGAGGCGGAGAGTTCATTCACTTAAATGGAAAAAGATGCTGGTCAGTCGGTGTAGTCTTGCAGCTGTCTGTTTCAGAAAGTGGGTTTATTGAAAACTTAGAGTTTAATTCTGAGATGAGGGGAAACCCTGGGTTTTCAGTTCCAGAAACCGATCACTTCAGCTCGGAGTCACTTACTGCGGTAACTGAGTTTCTATCCGTCTCCTGCGGATAGAATGTGCCTAAAGGAGCTGTCTTGTTTCATTCATACAGTCTACAAAAAAGCACAAAGACTATATTTTAAAACTGGAGTATATGTAACCTTTTTTAAAAGAATTGACACGTTGAAATATGATTATTAAAGAGTTCCTACACACTGAGCTTTTTGAGCTGTAAAGTTAATATGACTGAAGAAGGCCAGTCGCAGCTTTACAGATTTTGCTCACTACTAGACCTGGTGACATTCACATTCACACTGTTAGTTTCTATTCACTGGCCACTTTATTAGGTACACCAGTCAATCACATGGCAGCAACTCGATGCCTTTAGGCACGTAGACGTGGTCAAGACGATCTGCTGAAGTTCAATCCGAGCATCAGATTGTGGAAGAAAGGTGACTGTGAATGTGGCATGGGTGTTGGTACCAGACGGGCAGGTCTGAGTATTTCAGAAACTGCTGATCTACTGCGACTTTCACGCACAACCATCTCCAGGGCTTACAGAGAATGAGGTCTGCAGAAGAGCATCTCTGAACGCACAGCACGTCGAACCTTGAAGCAGCCGCGTGTCACTCCAGTCAGCTAACATCAGGAAACTGAGGCTACAGTTCACACGGACTCACCAAAACTGGACAACAGAAGATTGGAAAAAACGTTGCCTGGTCTGAGTCTCGATTTCTGCTGCAACATTCGGATGAGCGGGTCAGAATTCGGCGTAAACAACATGAAAGCATAGATCCATCCCGCTGTGTATCAACGGTTCAGGCGGGTGGTGATGGTGTGGGGGATATTTTCTTGGCACACTTTGGGCCCCTTAGTACCAACTGAGCATCTTTTAAATGTTGTTTTACCTCAGATTTGTGAAATGTTCTGCTGTTTGGCAAGTGCAAAAATATTTATGGGTTGAATAAAATGCATTAATCTTTGTGAAGCACGTGACTAATTCGTTTCAGGCCATTTAATAAAACTACCAAACCATCAGACTTTAGCTGATTTAGTTTTTCAGTCTTGAACAGAGTACATCATACAGATAGTCAAATATAACCAATTACATACAAATATACCTAAATATTGTCAGGAACTAAATGTGATTAAACTGGGTGACAAAGTACTCAAAATGTACTATACATAACAATGACAGTATACTTTAATAACATTACATAGATATGTAAAACGACTTACTCTGAAAAATAAACTTTTGATACATTTTTTTCAGCAAAATAAATTAAATATTCATAACTCAAATTGATTATAAATGACTACAGCTTCATAAACTGTGGTTGGATAAGGTGGCGGTCTAAAAACAAACAAACATCTGCTGGTTTATCTCAACATGCTACTGACTGATGATGGGAACCTACCAACAAAAGTTAAAATGATAATGAAGACCAATTCAGTTAACGTGGAAACACAATTTGTCCATCCCATGCAGTCTCAGGCAAGGCTAGCATGCCATAAAAACACTACCAGTCTACTCTTATCACTTTTAACAGAGGACAAAGTGAGGGATGGAGAAAGGTACGTAAAGGATAGTGGTCAGCCTTCCAAACATTATGCATCTTAAACAAACACGAGGACTACCTGAGTAGGAGCATAAAACAAGCCCCTTTTGTAAATCTTGAGTACCATTTTTTATCTTCATTACCAGGCAGAACACACAGAGCCTCTGCGCTCCAACAGCTGAACAAGTGAAAGGTAAAACCTAACCTCCATTTTCAGCTACACCTCAAGTAGGAAAATGCTAAATTCAACTGCTGAGGAAGAACCTTCCAGCTGGCCTGAACAGATGCGATTAAACTCACATGCCGCAGAAATGTCCTTGTCCTTTTTTTGTATTAAGTGCACAACAAGGATTCATGGATTTTAGTGGTGTGAGAATCTGACGGGTAACAAAATAAAGCACCAAATATGGAAGTTTGAAGGTGTGTGTATCACTGGCCACTGTCTTTCCCACGTGCACACTCTCCCGACAATCTCCAGCTACGAGAAGAGTCCGACAGTTTTTGAGAGAGTAATGCCAGGTGACTGTCGCTCAGGAGCTGCTGTTCAGTCCGCAGCTCGTTGTCCCGCGGAGATACTGGAGCAGTCAGTGGGGGATATTTGGCACTGAGGCTAACACTGAAAATGAATGTGTTGATGTTGATGTACCTTCCCATCCACGTGGGAGTGAGTGTGCGTGTGAATGTCAGTGTAGATTTTGGGGTAGATTTTAGGGGGGATTGCTGGTCCTCCGTGGGCGAGGAGGAGCTGCTGCTGTGCCAGGTACTCCTCATAGTTCATGGAGCTCATGCAGTCTTTGTCGGGGCTGGAGGAGCTGGAGGATTGAGCCACGCAGCCCCTGTCCCGCTCTCGATACGGCAGCCGGTGGGAACTCTGCAGTACCTGAGCGGCCGCAGCTGGAGCGCTCGGAGGGGGACAGTGCTTTCTGCTCTGGCAGAACCACAGCAGCACTGTGCCAAAGATGAACACTATTCCAGCGGGGATGCCAATGATGACGGGCCAGGGGAGGGAGCTGGAGGCTGGCGAGAACATGGGCGTGATGGGAGGCTTCATGTCTGCAAAAGAAGAGGGCCAAAATCAAATCAAATCAAAACAAGTTTCCAACTCTTAAACATTGCCAAGAGTTTGTTTACATGCACAGGTGAAGTGCTTAGGGCCTGAAACACAACAATCATTTTCACTATCAATTAGTGTGTTGATTCTTTTTTTGAATTCAACGTTTTGTCAATAAAATAGCTGAACAACAGTCCATAACCCAAAGATGTTTGAATGTTTGAATCTTTGAACAAAGACCGGCTTCTCGATCTCCTTCTGGTGCGGCCATCTGTGATCAGTTAATCCCAGTGCCTAGTTCATTTGATGGGTTTTTATTTATTTGGTGAAGAATAACACAAAAACTGAAACAAGTGACAACAAAACATTTGTTCTCGTTAACGTTGCTTTGTTGTCATCTGTCCTAATTACTTGTTGCTGACAGGTATGTGGTCTCGCTTTCATTTCAGTTTGACATTCCCTCTCGTGTTGTTGTGTTACGCAGATTCCTAAAAATAAACAACGGCATAAAATATACAAAGCGCTAGCACGGATCCTTATCCAAGCCGCTGATTTGTTGCTCTGCAGTATGTTGGTAGCACATCCTGCTGCCGTGGCAGCGCTGCACTGTAAACAGACATTCCCCAGGCCTCACCTGGCAGCACAGTGAGGAAGGCGCTGCGGAAGCTGTAGCCCATGGTGTTGGCGCCTAAGCAGATGTACATCCCGGCGTCGTCCTCCTTGGCGCGGGTAATGAGCAGCTTGTTGAGGTAGGAGCCGTCGGGTCGTGACCACACCTCCCCCGTGGGCAGCACCACGAATCGGTGGTCCCCCACCTCGATGGTGGAGTTGTAGCGACTCTCCTCGTTGGTCTCCACGCGTTTGAGCCACTGAATGACCGGCTTAACGTCGCTCCTCACTTTGCACTGGAACGACGTGGTGCCTCCATAGTCCACCGTCGTGTTGACCGGGTGAGTGCCTGTCAAAACAGGCTTGGAGTTTGTCCTCTCTGCACAGACACACAGAGGCAAACTGTCAAGACACACACAGACATCTTTTGACATGACAGCCCGTCTGCGGATAGAAGAGCTCTTAGTTGTCCATACCATTATTAGCCTCCGGCTTAGAACTTTTAATTGACAGAGAGGGAGGAATACCACATGTAACACAAGAAGTTTGAGTGATTAGTTCCCTCTCTTTCTTTGCTCCTGGTTGTACAGCACACATTTCTCATGGGAAGGGGGGGGGGGGGGCAGTGGGTCTGGCAGACAGCTGGGCTTTAATCAGCTCCAGATTGGGTGGAGGGTTTCTGAGTTGAACAGCCCCTCTCTCCCTCTCTCCCTCTCTCCCCCCTGTGCAAACACTGGGGCACAAGCCCTCACTCTCAAGCCTGCTTCCTCAATATGCTTCTCATATACATGATTACACAAGCACATTCATCCATGCAGCAATGATATGAATAAGACCGGCTGATCGCAATCACACGTCAGGAGTAGGTAGATCAGAGAGAAGATTTCTTTTAAAGGTTGCGGTCCTTCCGACGCTATTTCAGCTTCCCGCAGCAATGTACAAAAACGATCCACACGAACAGCAGTAATCACTTAAATGAATTACCTTTGCCTCATCTGTTAGCATTAATATTTCCAGGTGAATATGCTTGGTATGCGTACAGCTCAGCCTCTCTGTGGGATACTCACGTATGACCTCAACTTTATACGTGGCGTTGATTTCCCCGGCCCGATTGGAGACCCTGCAGGTGTATCTGCCGCTGTTCTCTGGCGTCAGGTTCCTCAGACTCAGAGTCCACTTCTTCTGACGGCCCTGACCGACCTCCTGCTCCGTCAGCGGCCGGTCGTCCTTCAGCCACACGACGTCCGGTCGAGGATTTCCACTGGCCATGCATTTGAGCCGCACCGAGCTGCCAACGGGACGAGCTATCACCCTTTTTCTCATCTTAGTGGGCTGTGTGAAGCGGGGACGCACTTTAGAAGAAGGAAAGAAGAGGAACATTTTAGTTTCTTGACTTATCAGTGGATACATGACTGCAGCTGACGATGTGCCCTCATTTTAAAAGGACCATACAAGTGTTTTTGCAAGTTTGACCATGCTGTGATGTTGTTCAGATGTTTCATTTTCTTTCTGTTCCAGACACCCAATGCTTTTTATTTGATTTCATATGGCATGAAAGTCAAAAGGTAGACTATTGAAACTTGTTCAAGTCACAGTAAACTGTGTTCATTGTCAAAGTAGAATTATCGTAAAACTGTATAAACAAGCAACAATAATCACTTTGTCAGAAATTAAATGCAGACAAGTTTTAACAGAGTTTCATAACACACAGAGATTAAAGGGAACCAATGGCCGCCTGGAGGAAAAATACATCCAAAGCTCTTAAAACCCAGCAGCGTGATTTGCAAAATGTTTAGCTGTGATGTAAAGTACATTTGATTTGTAGTAAATAGGACAAAACATGTAGAATCTCTGCATCACTGATAGCATGCCAGCAGAGCTCTTACCAAACTGTAAGCCATCGGTGTCCACGTCCGGAGCCGTCCCGGGTCCAGTTTTATCAGAACCCGAGTCATCTGTGAACACAACAGGACAACAGTTAGTCAACAGGTGTGGGGCAAACAAAACAAACAAGGTGTTGGTTATTTTGCAATGAAGATAGAGGAAAAGTTGCAGCGCAGAAGTCAATGTCTTGTATTCTATTGCCTATTAAACACCAAGATGTAAATGACTTAAAAGTTGTAAAGGCAAGTGATGGTAGAGATTTTATGAGTTGATCCAATTATAGTTTTACTTGTATGCAGATGTGTGGCCATATGAGTTGACCCTAAATAGCCGCTGTCAATTGGAGATGTCAGAGTCAACAACTTTTTTATTATTTATTTTATTTTATTTATTAATAGCCTTGTGCGACCCTTAGGGTAGTGCACACTATGATAGTGTAGGTACATTGCTACTTTTAAAGCCTGTATTCATTTTCCATGATCATTTCTTCTTAATATTTGACACAGCTCGTGTGGCAGCGGCCCAACACCAAACCGCCCCAGCAAAGTGTTCTTGGCTCTCTCTGTGTAAATTTAGCATTTATAGATAGGCTCCTCTGAGCGGGGTGCATGCTCGGGTCATACTCTGTAACATTTGGAAGTAATATGATCAGTTTTCATAAGCCCAGTTCCAGGAGACAGCTGTGGAGTTTATGTCATTGGCTGACATCATGCAGCGGAGCTAAGACGGGGCTTAGAGAGAATATGATGAGTGAAACCTAATCGACGGTTTGTGATGCGTATCGACTTTTCGAGTTAAGCATTGACGAATTAACGGAGCAGATCAGGTTCCTCGCCAGTATCTGCCACTCTGGGCTGAAAGAGATGTTAAGCAGATGATTATTGAAGAAGGGCTGTTGTTAAATCATTTTATATACTACTGAGGTGTCACTTCACGTTAGATATGGTAGTCTAAGTCATTCATCTCAAACAAACTTAGCAACGGGAACGATAGACACAGTATCACAAGGCAAAGGCCACTGTATGCTTTTAATAACAGCACGAAATGGAAAAACTACCAGCCAGTTCTGTACCTTTGGTACCTCCTTTGGATTTCAATTTCAGTGCAGCCTCCAATAGGATTTTTCTACATGCAGTTTTGCACACTTGATTCTCTCTCAGGGTTTGATTGGGTCAGGTAAAGAGACCAGATGTGACTTCTAACCCCCTTCGTTCTGCCTCCCTCCGAGTCCCCCCGAAACCCTCAAAGCTCTCATGGGTTCTCTGGGTACAAACCCTCCTTTGTTTGTCCCCTGCAGCACCAAGCCCAGCCATGATGTCATGGCTATTTGAAGGGGTTTAACTGGCCAACTATAATAACCCATTCCTTTAAAAAACAGCCTCCACTGGAAGAAATATTTCTCTGTTGCTCACTTGGGCTCTCCACATTCCTCCTGGTTCCTGAACCTCCCAATCCAAACAGAACATGGTCCCACACTGCCGGGGTTTTCTTTTTGACTTTTTCTTTTCTTCCTGAATCTATTTACTCTCTACTTTTTGGCGATTCTAGGGAACAATGGCGGCCTTTATATATGTCTCTCCTGTTAAGGTCATCCCTTGCTACTATTGTCTCTACACAATGTTGGCTCACTAGACTGCAGACAGGGGCGAGAGCTGGGACATCTCATGGCTGCCATATGATTGTTAATTTTGAAAGATTGAAAAATAAAATAATCAATAAACGAGGAGTGACTGCGAGGCCTTTAAAGATATCAGAGGCCCGTTCTTGTGTGCTGGAAAGTAAGTAAAAGCTGCAACTTATTATGGAATCAGTGACTAGAATCAACATACTGTGTAAAATTAAAGGGTTCGTTATGCAAAGGGAAATTCAATTACAAGAGTCATGATTCAAGTGCATGCTTATGCAAATAAATTCTCCAAGTGAAAGTATCACATTGTTTAAAATGCAATCAGCCTCCTTCCATATAACTTAAATCCATTCATGGCCTCGCTACAGTGTTTAGGGTCTGACGCCATCCCCTCCCACTTCATTCACAAATCCAGCCACAGGAAACAGGCCACTACACACTCTCTCCCCTGGCCTACTGTGCCAGCTGAATCACAGGAAGGGGCCTGATGATTTGAGGTCACAACGAGCTCCAGATGTTGTTGGGGACATTGTAATGTCCAGGGAAAGTTGTGTGCAGCGGCCTTGCATCACGCTCTGGAAGTCTCCAACAGCTACCACATGTGATCAGTCACACACGGGGCAGTTTATCCAACAGCTGGCCTGACTACCTCTCGAGAGAGGAGCAAAATGAAAAATGTGCTGCGAGAGCCAGCGTCTCCATGTAGACATAACAAGTGCTGCCAGCCCTGTTATATATTATCTGCGCAGACATAAACATTAAAATCCAGCCCTCGAAATGTTAATATGACAATCCCATGTTAATGCTAATATGAAGCCTGCTGTAGCCTGAGCAGCTGAGGACAGAGAAGCTGCTGCGGTCTATCCTGGTGGGGGTGCTGGGAGGTGATGGGGCCAGTTGTCAAGAGACCACCCCAAACAGGGCCCAAACAGCCAGCTGGAGGGATTGAGGAGGCGCCATGTTGCACTGACTGACCAGATTCTTCAGATAGCTCAGGGGAGGACAGGCTGTCCGTATGCAGATGGGAGGAGGGATTTCTCTCCAGCTACAGTGGACCCCCCCCCCTCCCCTTTCTCCTTACATCACCCTGCAAAACCCATCACACTCTCACTTCCAATCTCTCCCCACGTCTTCGCTGTCTCTTTATCTTACTGTCTTTCTTTTGCTTGGCTCCTTCGCTGGGTCCCAGGCGATGTTTAAAAAGTTATGCTCTGAGCCTTGCACTTGAACAGCTGCCAGGATTTTGTCGACCCTTCTCCCCTGACCGGCACTTTAACCGACTGCCTCTCTTACTTTTTTCGTCTGTGATCCAGTAAAAATAATAAACTGACATGATGGATACTGTGTGTGGAGCTATGCTGGGAGCTACCCCTCATTTACAGCATTTCAAATAAATAATCTCTCTCTCTGATCTTTTTGAGCAACATAATAGGCCTCCCAGCAGGTCACCACAGTTTACTGCACGCAACCAAATTAAAATGGCTAACAATTAGGTGATTTAACGTTAATGGAAAGTGTTGCTCATGATAATTGCAGACTATTTGGCTGCATAAGCTGACTTCAATCCTGCAAGTATTTTGACAATAAGGCCCCCGTAATCTTTGTGCCAAAAAGGAACCCAGAATGCAATGCAGCTCTGATGGAACAATTATACAATTAATTAATTACAACGCTGTGGTGGTGGCCTGCCAGTGCCTAATAGGATGACGGACGAGAGAGCAGAAAGAGGGGAGGGGTGTTCTTGTGAGATGCAGACTGGTTGTTTAGAATGTAGCGACGGTCAGTCACGCACTCAGCACCACCAGAGGACAAGTAGGAAGTGGATCAAACCAGATCAGGATTAAGCGTCATGCCAGAAAGTCTCTAGGTAACTCCAAAAAGGGCAAAAACACTCCAGATAAAAATCTCATGGAAATATTCTTCCAAGGACTTATGATTGAACTTCTAATGGTATTTCTTTTCCTAACGTAATCACAGAGTGGGAGTGGAGCGGCGCATGCAGTCAGGTTGAACTGATCTCCCTGCGATCCCTGCCAGCTTCATCACAACAGTCTTAAACTGTTTTCATTGAAGTCATCATTCTCACTTAGTCGCACTGCAGCAGAAGCCAAAGCAGACAAATGAACAAACCACACAAACACACCGCAAGGGAAAAAAGTATCTATCACCAAGATTCATTGGATAACTGTGTGTGTCTCCTGTATGTGTGTGTGAGTACAGGCTGGCTTTAATTGATCAAAATCATCATTCCGCATCTCCCAGCTTTTAATCAATATTTATATCCCCAAATGAATCCCATATGCATGTGCAGTGTTTGGCTCTTCTGCAGTGAACCCAGTGGTCAGGGGACCTTTTGTGGACTCTTTTGTTTGATTTGCTGAGCTCTTTCTCAGCTTTCAAAGACCACGACGAGTGTCACAGCCAGAACTCATTTCTAGTCCTCGCGTTCATATGAAATATGAAATATCAGCACCACCAGGTACACTCATTAGACAGTGTTAAATGCTTTGCACTTTTCTCTGAACCGTCTTTTTCAGCAACAACAACAGATAGGAGAAAGGACCTGATATTGGTGCTACACATTTCTGTATTGTGTCAGTAAATAAATGCTTAAAAACCACAACTTACAACAACACTAGAAACTGGGATACCACCCTGTGTCATGAACAGGGCTTTTTTAATGTAACATGTAATGCTTAATGAGCTAATGGTATGCTAATTGCTAATTCAACTTATTCCAATATTTGCATTTTGACTGCTACCTCAGCTACAACTTCAACTATTTCAGCATTACATTTATTTCAAATGTTTATTTTCAACAGAAGGCTTTGCAAAACTTTGCATTTTCTAGTTTATTTATATTCTACATCATGAAATAACGTCTAATCTTGAGCCCCTGTAATGATGCATGAAGCCTTTCTTTAAATTCAAATAAATCTCAAATGCCAATATATATATATATATAATACAAATATCTACAGATGTACAACTATGTATGTAGTGATGACTCCACTCCCCACTTGAAAGAAAAACATTAACTAGACCAGCTCTATCACATCAAACTGCACCATGGATTGTGACAGTATCCAATCAACAAACCTAAAATGACACGCTTCCATCACATAAATGATTCTGAATGTGTTCAGTGTATGTAAGAAGTGCCCTTTAAGTGCAATGCAGACACAGACGTCGCCATGTCTGACTTTGATGCTATATAGCTCAGTATGAACCTTGACATTATAGCTGGCTCTGTGCCTCAATCGCCAGCCTTTCATTTTAGCACAGTCAGCAGACACCCTCTCTTTGAACTCGCTGGCACATTGAGGGGTACCCTGAAATAAACGTCGGCACCGTCTATTCCCAAGCATGATTTACTACAAAAAGCCCAGTTTTCCAAAGTGCTCTGTGTTTTCCACATCTGCCTGATTATGGCTCTTCTTATGAAGCCCAGCTATCAGAAAACCAGGCTGCAGCTCCTCCTGAGAGAGAGAGAGAGAGAGCACAGACTCTGGCCCTAATTAGGCATCTTAGAGTAATTAGACTAAACACAGCCTTCACGCTCCACTCCGCTCATTCATCATGCTCTGCTCTAGCGCAGAGGAAATGCACTGTATGCACATGCACAAACACACTCGGTCCGACTGCGCTTAATCCTCCAGGCCCCACTCAAGAGCTGCGCAAGGGTCTGAAGACAAACCGGCACTATTACACTGAATGTGTTTCTTATTGCGGAGCTGCAGACCTCCTGCCTCCACAGAGTGTAGCCTAAGGAAAAGGAAGAGCTTGAGATCCAATTGAGTCACAGAGGATGAAGTGGTATGAAACAATATCCCGTGCCGCTGTTGACTTTGGGCAGGGAGAGGTAGGGGCTGTAACGCATACAATAGATGAGTGGATCAACCACTAAACCTCCATAAATCCACTTGTTTTAGACCTCGACCTCTGTGAGTGATGCTGTCTTTTCACATTTGAACTGTGGTGAGGTTTGTGTCCGCAGGAAAGTTGAACAAAAATGGCTTCAAAACACCACAGAGGAAGCTGATGCACTCGGATCGTACGAATCAGCAGACTGATTCACCGCCGTGGTCTCTGGTTTTAGTTACCAGACAGGTGACTTCATGTTTTATAGATGCTCTGTTGAGCTTGAGAGACACATTTTTACAATCCTCGCTGATCTCATCTCAGGAGTCTGCAAAGCAACAGGTTATACAAGCTATCTAATGTGATCCATCTGCACTCACCGATGACGATGAGGGTATAGTTGATGTTAACGCTGCCAAAGCCGTTGGTGGCTTTGCAGATGTAGGTCCCCGTGTCATCTGCCTCCACCTCCTTGATCTTCAGGCCCATGCGGAGGATACGGAAACGGATCCAGCCGCTGTGGATGTTGCGCCCATCTTTGGTCCACATTATGAGTGGCGGAGGGTCTCCTTCCACTGGACACGGCAGCTTTATGGCGCTCCCGAGCCGGGCCGTCTGTCTGTGAGCAACCCTCTCAGACACTCGCGGAGGTCCTGAGGACACACAAACACAATAAAGGTGAATTCAAATCCTTAATATGGCTTCGCAAAAGGAAAACAAACTATCTATATGAATCTGCAACACTGAAAATGGGTTTCTGAGGCCGGTACCAATATACTGAATGTAGATGGTATTCCACATCCTAAACCCTCTTTGTGCCAAAAAAACAGTTTTATTCTTGTCAGTGTGAAACAGACAATGAAACATCATCTAGACCAGTGATTCACAGCGCTTTGACCAATGACCCTTTTAAACAATGGTGAACAATGTCTGCTCGTGACCCATCATCAGAGGCTGCATACGCCTTCCAGTTGTGCGTTTTAATAATCTTTAAAATGCACAAGAAAAAGAAGAGCATAGATTAGAAATAAATCTAAAGAAAAACTAAAATAATTTGTGTTTTTTTATTTACTACAATCTCACCACAAGTTCCATTTAGTAGCTTTTGTGGAGCTTCAATCTGAACTTTTTAGGCAACATGGACGAGAAGTCCTTAAAATGGACTAGATGTCATCATCTATTCATGACATCTGGAAAACTCCATCTGCTAATGAAGATCAAGTAATTTGATCAAAAGCCCCGGAGCAGCTACTGAATGGACCTTATTTACCAACTGCTGTTTTCAGGGTCAAGAATGAATTGTTCTTTCCTCTCTTGTTAATCATTTTGCAACCCCTTTGGGGAGTCCTTAGCCACAGTTTCTGAACTACTGATCTAGACCACAATTCAGTCTCCATTGACAACCACCAAAATTTTTAGTGCAAAATTTGGAGGAAGCTCATCTCACCTATTAATTGGCAGGGCAAACAACAGAGTGGGTACATTAGTGGGTACAACATTATCAGTGGAAAAATGACTTTGTTTTTAAGGTATATTTAGAGAGGATCCAACAATTACTACGATGCTAGCTTAACTACTAATTTTAATGGGTTAACTAATCAAGTGATATTAAAAACACATTTTGAATATCAGAGTAGGCAGCAAACAAAAGTGTATTGTTATTGCTATATATTATAGCTTGGATATGGTCAGATGGAATGAGGTAGAGGTAATTTGTCATCTTTTGTCTGATTACCCAGAAATGTCGCAACCAGATTGTAATAATTGGACAAGCCCTGTCATCCACAGCCTGCACAGACAGGATAAAGTGTTCTGGCTCTGGTTTTGCGTAGCGTGCAAGAGATCAAAGCGATGAGGGGGGCGGGACGCAGAGAGACGGACAGCAGCCCGTTCTCCCTGCTCTTAATTGGCTCAGGTCTGCTCCCTCAGATCCGGTGAAGTGGAGCGGGCCGAGAAACCCTGTGATGGTGTTAGGGGGCCTGCGCCGCTGCTCGCACAGCACCGGGCGTCCAACTAACCCCCCACCAAAAACTAAACAAAACCCTGAATTACAGAGCAGACTAGACACCGAGGGGAGAAAAGGAGATTGAGGGAGTGAAAGAGGGGGAGGGAATGCAACCAAACCCTATAGCTGCAATAGCCCGCAAAGCACACAGAGCACAGTCTGTGCCTCAGAACAAATGGCCGCGCTGGTAGCAGTAAAAACAATGGGGAGGGAAAGTACACATGGCCTCTCCAAACACATACACACACGCTCAAACACACACACAGAGTCACATTCCTTTGGTGCATTTCACACATGTGGTAAACAAGAAGTTCATTATACTGATGGGGCTGCAGTGAGGGAAGGCGACACAGGTAACTCCATCTGGCTGTTTTACCCATCACATTGGCAACAGATGTCTCTCAGCTGCAGGTACAACATCTGGACTGCTGGGCCGGTGACCTGTGATGCTAAAAAGGCAAGACTTACTCATATTTTTTTTTATAAGTCATGCCACAAAGCTGCATAAAATGGTGAGTCTTGTGAGCGTAAAACCGAGGAAAACCTCCTTCCTTTTTCGTTTCAATGTCTTTCTCAACCATGCATGAACACACACTCACTCACTCACTCAGAGTTTTCCTTCCTCTCTGTGGATGGCCTTTCCTGGTCCACAGCATGCACAGGAAATTGGAAGTGCCATTGTTTATGTCTGTGGAGAAAACGCCACCGCAGTTTTTCTGGCTGTTGTCAGCTGGCCCATATCTCACTCCTCTGCTACCAGGAAAGCAGAACAGAGGCACTCACTGTTCAGTCTCTTACTCTGCCGACTCTGCTGTAGGACCACAAACAGGTCACAGCGTTGGCTTATTGCTGCTGGAGCTCACATGGACTGGGCTGATCCTAAAAGACTGAACAGCCTTGTAAAAACATAAATACATTTCTGCCAAATCTTGAACAAATAGGCTTCAGTTATCTCTTCAGACTTATGGCCCTGCAAGTCACTCAACCATGTGCTTCCTTCTGGATTAATGGAGGGGGCTGACATACAAAAACAAGGCCTGATTCATGTCAAAGGTTCAGCTGAAGTAAAGTGTCAAAACACATTGACCCAGCATAACGTACTGCTTCTGCCAAACAAAGATTTCTGAAAGCTGGATAGACATTTCTAGAGAGTTATATTCTTCTTGAGAAAATAAAAGGAGACATACATCTGTATGCTCTTTTCCATTTGTAAAGATATACAACGGTGCACTGCAAAACCTTTCTGCAGTATTGTTTGCAGAGTATTAAACACTCCTTTAAATTTGTCTTTTTAAGCTTCTTACTACTAACGTTTTTCCATTTATATGATCAAATGACTTTATGTTGGTGGTGCAGTAAAACTTTGGCTAGATTCCCAAAGTCTGGTCATATCTTTAAAGATGCCACGGGACTTTTGTTAATCATTTAAAGGAACAGTTTGACATTTTGGGAAATAGGTTTGTTTGCTTTCTTGCTGAGAGTTGTATGAGAACATTGATATCACTCTCATGACTGTATGCAAAAAAATGTCCTAAAGTGTAGAACTATTTCTTTAAATGTGATAAGGCTCTATGTGATCCTGAGCCTTTTGGCTTAATACACTAGAAAGCTTTGGCTGGTGCTCCAAGTGCAAAGAATGTGCAACAAATGATTTCCTCACTCCATCTCCGCTCTTAAAAAAACCTTTTGAAGTCCTTTTGAAAAACAAGGCATCAAGAGGTGCTGAAATCAAGGACATCGTCTGAATAACTTAATAAGTATTTGAGCTGTTTGCATGACCACCATCCTTTCTTCAATACTCTCCTCCTCCTCCTCCTCCACCACCTCCTGCCTCTCAAGGACAGGTTCTCTTGACCTTGGAGTTGAAAGCTATGAAACTACCACAAAGAGGCCCTGTGTAAAAAAAAAAAAAAAAAAAAACATTCTAGGAATATGAGGAATTTATAAAAAATATATAAAATAGGAATGATTGCCTCATTTGGTTGATTGTGAGATAAACAGTTCAAGATGTGTGAATGCAACATGTAATAACACCATACTGGAGGTAAAATGCTATATAGTCACACAATTCTCTGCTGTTTTATCTTCAGTCCTCTGAGGCGCTCTCCTGGTTGCTGAACTTAGCATTGTGGCTGTGATGAATGGGAATCTGCCAGATTTACGACAAACCGGTGAGTGTTTTCTCAAATTGTTAGAATTGTTAGCTGCTTTGTAGAATGGAAAATGATACACATGACCACATGGGCCTTCCCGCACTGCAGCATTGGTACGGCGCTCCTTATTATAGCCGAGCTCCATGTGTGAATGGAATCTTTCATAGTGCAGGAAGAGGAGGAGGAGGCCTGGCGACTCTCAGAATTAGCTCTGTTTTTCTTTGCTCAATTTGGTGATGGATTATTTTAAGAGAAAGGGGCACATTCAATAAGAGGCATTCTTGTGATTCAGACTAAATATAGCCATTTTTACGAAACCTTGTGAGCGGGCTAATGAACTGTTGATCTGACGTGCAGGCATCTGAGGAGGGAAATATGTTAGGAAAGAGGAGCACAGAAAAAGAAACTGCAGACTACAAAGGCTGCCAGAGTTGAGCAATGTTCAGATGTGCTGGTACCTCTCTCTTCATTTATTTTCTCTTTTACAAAACACCTGTGGATTTGTAATGATGTGTACATGCATTTATCCTCCCATACAAAGTGCTTTGGTCTTTTAAGTAATTTCAAACATGTCAATAAAGGGTTGGTTTGGCTGCTGACAGCCGCTCCAATAGCGAACACCTGGAACTTAACCGACCGCAATGAGAACAACTTGATAATGCATGCAACACCGTCTGCCCAATACAGGATATAGTTCTTCAAACAACACTGTAAACATTTTCTAATAAAAAGGATTTGGTTCTTAATCTCCAGCCAACTGCAAGAATTTCTTGTGCATCAAAAGGCCTTTGCACAATACCAGACTGTAGTGATTCATTACTAAGATAAACACTGATCTGAGTGAATGTGTCTTCAATATGCAGTATTTACATAAAGGATGAGAAGCAGAGAGACAGATAGAAGCTGGGGAACGCTTCCTCCTACTCAGCAGCACTGTGTTAGCTCAGCAGACCGTACAAGAGCAGACAGACCTCTAACATGAGAGAGGAAGTCTAATGGAGCCAGTGCTCCCAGGGAAATATTCTATCATGCATCTCTTAAAGCTCTTGTATAATACAACAATATAACAGAATGGATGGGGAAAAAAAGCGAGTCGAGTTCAAGAAACATAAGAGGGAAGAAATAAATTCTCCCCCCGCCAAAAAAACAACATGAAAGCTAGAAACCAAATCCAGAGCCGGCGACTTTACTTGAGACTGGGGGAGTTGGGTGAAGGCGAAAGGTGAGGCAGACACTGCAGCTCGGGGACTGTGTGAAAGGCCAGAGCTTCTGTTCAGAGCCTGCTGCTGCGCTCGGCTATACATTTCACAAGCAGAGATAAAAATCAGCATAAAACGGTGAGAGAGAACGAGTAGGGGAGAGCCACCTTGGCAATTCAAGAAAGGAGGTGAGGTGGAGGTGGTGGTTGGGGGTTGCGGTGACAGGGTGAAAGGGGACTGGATATGTGGAGTGGCAGTGGAGGCTGTTCTGACAGCAGTGGCGCAGCGGAGGGTGAAGAATGGCGTCTTTTCTTACCCCTCCAGACGTCCTGCCCAGCAACTTCACCCAGTGTGGTAATCAATACCCATTATTTTCTCCTCTCGGCTTTCCAATCAATAGATAAGAGCGGGGTAAGACCGGCCGGGACAATGGCTCTTTCTTCGGCTTCATCTGATGTGGGCTGAATAGCAACTGCTTCGGTGGTGGGAATGGTACAGGAGGAGCTATTGGGTGACATGAGGGACTAGAGAAACAGCAGGAGGGGGTGGAATAAAAAGAAAGAGGTAAAGAGAATAAGATGCTCCGGTCAATCTATCTGAAAAAAGCAGAATCACTGGAATAACCTCGCTGCTTGTTTGCTGTGAATCTGCGACTGCTGCCTTCGCTGATGGCTCCAGAACAACGGGCTCCCGCCGACCGCTCATCAAAACAACAGGAAAGAAACAGAGAGACGTTACTCCAGCGTCATAAAGCTTCTGGAAACATCTCCATCACGCGGCCTACCCTCAACAGGCCCTACTGTGGAGCCTTTGAACTCTAAGCTGCTATATTTCATTAAACCGGACTGCCTTTTCCTGGCCCCAGCTGCCTCTGTTGGAGAAAAGCAGTGTGTGTGTGTGTGTGTGTGTGTGTGTGTGTGTATTTTTTGTCTTACTACTGTCATCTGTAGCTACAGTGCAACATAAATCCATGCTCCACCCAAAATACCATCTCCCCTGAAACAAAGACTACATCTGCTAACACCATAAGAAATGTATACACGTTTATATAATAACCCAGTAACCTTCAGGAAAAAGCTAAATGCTATATATTTAGTAATATTTAGTAAGTTTGGCTATTGTTCAGGCCACCGTCTACATACTCAATTGATCAGAGGCACATCAGGATCCAGGTGGCTTACTGCCTAAGCTTTCCTGGGAGAAATCCTGCGTTTAATGTTATTGATACTTCTTTGATTGTATGAAAAGACCCTTTTATTCAGTTAAGAGTTTCTCCATAAGGACTCCATACTTCCACGAGCCTGGAAAAGTACGGAGTCCTTATGGAAAGCCCTTAACTTGAATTAAAAGAGGTCTTTCATGTAATGTTTTAGGAGTGGTCTTTTAGTCTTATTGCTGGATCGCACATACCAGTTGCAGTGGAACAGTTTGTAGCCTGCTTTTCCGATTTCTTTCCTGGTCTATCACTGCACTATTTTGTGATATTATTATTAATATTAACTTTTAACAGCCTTCTATTCTGTCTTTTCTAAGGGGGTGAATATTTTATATATATATATATATATACACTACCGTTCAAAAGTTTGGGGTCACATTGAAATGTCCTTATTTTTGAAGGAAAAGCACTGTACTTTTCAATGAAGATGACTTTAAACTAGTCTT